>PVKP010014942.1:0-22332 GCA_004027715.1 Plecturocebus donacophilus
AAAAAAAAAAAAAAAAAGCCTTTTAACACTAAGGAGGGCTAAGTGCAGTAGTTCACGCCTGTAATCCCAGCCCTTTGGGAGGCTGAGGCAGGCAGATTACTTGAGGACGGGAGTTCCAGACCAGCCCCACCAACAGGGTGAAACCCTGTCTCTACTAAAAACACAAAAATTACCCAGGCATGGTGGCCAGTGCCTCTAATCCCAGCTACATGAGAGGTTGAGGCAGGAGAATTGCTTGAACCCACGAGGCAGAGGTTGCAGTGAATGGAGATCGCACCATTGCACTCCAGCCAGGGCAACAGAGTGAGACTCTGTCTCAAAAAAACAAATAGCCTGGTGTGGTGGTGCGTGCCTGTAGTCCCAGCTACTTGGGAAGCTGAGGTGGGAGGATTACTTGAGCCCAGGAGTTCTGGGCTGTAGTGCACTATGCTGATCAGGTGTCTGCACTAAGTTCGGCATCAATATGGTGACCTCCAGGGATCAGGGGACCACCAGGTTGCCTAAGGAAGGGTGAACCAGCCCAGGTCAGAAATGGAACAGTTCAAAACTCCCATGCTGATCAGTAGTGGGACTGCACCTGCGAAGAGCCACTGCACTCCAGCCTGGGCAACATAGCGAGACCCCATCTCTAATAAAAAACAAACAAAACTAAGGAGGGCTGGGTGCAGTAGCCTGTAATCCCAACACTTTTGGAGGCCAAGCTGGGAGGACAGCTTGAGCCTAGGAGTTCGAAACCAGCCTGGGCAACATAGGAAGACTCCATCTCTTAAAAAAAAAAAACAAAAAAAAACTTATTTTTAATTAGTTGAGTGTGGCGATGCAGGCCTGTAGTCCTGGCTACTCAGGAGGCTGAAGTGAGAAGATTGCTTGAGCCCAGGAGGTCACAGCTGCAGTGAACCATGATGATCTTAACACAGCACTCTAGTCTGAGTGATAGAGACCCTGTCTCAAAAAAAAAAAAAAAAAAAAAAAAAAAGGAGAATAAAAAATCTTTAAAGAAAAGGGACAGAAAACATCAGAAGCAACATGAAATATTTTTTAAAGCATTAAGCATGCCAACAGAAGCAAAAGCAAAGATATCAGTTATCATAATCATCCATGAGTCAGAGTCAAGTAGTTGGGGGAGGTTCAAAGTACTTTCTTTGTCAGGCGTCCTCTGATTCAAGAGGTAAATTCTCCGTATATTTTTCTCAATCCAATTCCTCTGTCTTAGAAATAGCAGAGATTCTGGCCATCCATTCTGAGTGGTAAGTTTTCTCCACTTTCCACCTCTCTGTAGTGGTCTGAATGGGCTGCTGGGAGAAGCTGCATCAGGGGCCACTGGCTGGATACCACTTTCCAGGTGACAGCCTCATTGCGTGCCCTCTGAAGCCCTGTGGCACTTCCTGCTACCCTCATCTCTTCATGGCACTCCCACATCCTACTTGAACTAAGGTTAATTCTGTGGGGGCCTTCACTCTCCTGTTTGCTTGTGAGACCCAAATCTGGTTCTCATTGATACAACTGGAAATCCTTATAGTTTCCAGCACAAGGCCCTGTCCCTAGCAAGGGCTTAACGAATTAATTTCCAGATCAACAAAGACTCTACACTGCAATTGACACAATTCAAACCAATTCACATATCAAAACTTTTTTTTTTTTTTGAGACAGAGTCTCACTCTGTTGCCCAGGCTGGAGTGCAGTAGTAGCATGATCTTGGCTCACTGCAACCTCAAGCAATTCTCCCGCCTCAGCCTCCTGAGTAGCTGGGACTACAGGTGTGCGCCACCAGACCCACCTAATTTTTCTATTTTTAGTAGAGATGGGATTTCACCATGTTGGCCAGGCTGGTCTCGAACTCCCGACTGCAAGTGATCCACCTGCCTCAGCCTCCCAAAGTGCTGGGATTACAGGCATGAGCCACTGTGCCCAGCTTACATATCAAAACTTTCTAAGGAATGATCAGGCTTCAGGTATAGCTGGATGTGGGTCTCAGTCATACAACTAGAAATCCCTGTAGCCTCCAGCACAAGACTCTGTCCCAAGCAAGGGCTTAATTAATTAAATTTCCAAATCAACAAAGACTCTACATTGCAGTTGACACAATTCAAACCAATTCACATATCAAAACTTTTTTTTTTCCAGCTTCCAAAGGCTTTACTGGCAAATATGCTGTACCGAAGAAAGATCAGTCCTGTTGCTTCTAAGTCAGTGGAATGAAGAGCTGTGTCCAGGGACACACCAAGCCGTGCTGAAGGAGACTGCTGCTGCATCCCCTCTTATTCATAGACCCAGTCATGAGCACAAGACTTGTAGTCAACCAGTTCTTCAGGCTTAAATCATAGGCTGATTTCTTTTTCAGCACTTTTTACTGAGTCACTGCCATGAATGCTGTTCCTGCCAACCTGAATGCAGAAGTCCCCACAAATGGTGCCTCGCTTAGAATCTGCTGGATTGGTCTCCCCAAGCATCACTCGGCCTGTCTTCACCACATTCAGCCCCTCCCAGACCATGGCCATGACCAGCTCTGAGTTCATGTACTTCACCAGCCCAAGGAAGAATGGGTGGTCTTTCAGGTCAATGCAATGCTGCTTCAGGTGTTCCTCGGAGGCCCGGAGGAACTTCATGGCCACGAGGCAGGACCCCTTCTGCTTCAAGAGCTTGATGATCTCACCCACCACACCATCCGGCTTGATGGCAATGAAAGTGCGCTCGAGGTTGGCCATGGTTCGGGAAGCTGGCAGGGGCCGGGCAGCGGCGCTGCAGTGCGGAAGCCACATAATAAAACTTTCTAAGGAATGATCAGGCTGCAGGCATAGCTGGATCTGCAGGTTCAAATGACATCATCAAGACTTACCATCTCCATCTCTCAATCGTTCTTTCCTCTGGATTGACTTCTCCCCTTAACAGGCAGGCCCTCCCTCATCACAACAGCTGGTTGTGAAGTCATCAGGGGCCGGGCACAGTGGCTCACACCTGTAATCCCAGCACTTTGGGAGGCTGACGTGGGAGGATCACTTGAGCTCAGGTGGTCAAGGCTGCAGGGAGCCATGATCCACTACACACCAGCCTGGGCAACAAAGCAAGACTCCAGCAGCAACAAAGCAAGACAAAAAAAGGCAGAAGCTGATTCTTATAAAGCTGGCTCAGATCACATGGCTATTGCTAAATCAAACACCAAGGCTAGCGGGATAGAACGCTCTCATCGATCAGGCCTAAGTCCCAAGCCCACCCTGAGACAGACAGGTAGTGGCCTCAAGAGGAGGAGACGTCAATAATCAAATACTAAGAAGGTGAAATGGTAGGATAATGAGATCCCACAATCATCTCTTTAATTTCTCCCTAGGAGGAACGCTCCCTGTGGGACTAGCAGAAACAGAGGCCACCACACATCTGTTCTGTGCTTCCTAGTTTACAAAATAGTTCTCAGGTGGTCCCACTTAATTCTCACAAGTAGCCCACAAGGCAAGTGGCATCACTTTATTTTTTATTTTTTATTTTTGAGACAGTCTCGCTCTGTTGCCCAGGCTGGAGTGCAATGGCACTATCACTGTAACCTCTCACTGAAACCTCTGCCTCCCAGGTTCAAGCCATTCTCCTGCCTCAGCCTCCCGGGTAGCTGGGATTACAGGTGCTCACCATTGCGCCCAGCTAATTTCTGTATTGTTAGTAGAGATACAGTTTCACCATGCTGACCAGGCTGATCTCGAATTCCTGACCTTGTGTTCCGCCTGCGACGGCCTCCCAAAGTGCTTGAATTACAGGTGTGAGCCACTGCACCAGGCCTATTTTTTATTTTTTTGAGACAGAGTTTCACTCTTGTCACCTAGGCTGGAATGCAGTGGCACAATCTCAGCTCACTGCAACCTCTACCTCCCAGGTTCAAGTGATTCTCCTGCCTTAGTCTCCCAAGTAGCTGGGATTACAGGTGCCCACCACCTCGCCCAGCTAATTTTTGTATTTTTAGTAGAGACGGGGTTTCTCCATGTTGTCCAGGTTGATCTCGAACTCCCGACCTCATGTGATCCACCCACCTCGGCCTCCCAAAGTACTGGGATTGCAGGCGGGAGGCAGTGCACCCGGCCGCAAGTGGCATCACTTTATACAGATGAGGTAACTGAGATATATTAAGGGGCTTGGCTAAGTTGCAAAGCTAAGCTGCAAATCAACAGAAGGGCTATGAAGGAGTGTGCAGAAAAACGGGAAGGCACGAATCCAGGGTAGTGTGCCCACGGCCCCCACCTCATCCACGACCACATCCTCCCTTTATCTCAGGGCTGCAGCCCTCCGCCTCTGCCTCCTCCGTGCCCGAGACCTGTGCCTCTCTCCCTTATCATTCTGATCCTGCCAGTTTCTGCCACACCCCTTTCCGACCTTTGCTCCTTGCTCCAGGGTTGTTTTCCTCTGGACCTGGGAACCTCCGGCTTACTTTCACTCACTGCCTGCCCTTCCTAACATCCCACCATGTGCACGGGAAAGTGCGCCCGCTGCGTGGGGCTCTCCCTCATCACCCTCTCCCTGGTCTGCATCGCGGCCAATGCCCTCCTGCTGGTGCCTAATGGGGAGACCTCCTGGACCAACACCAACCATCTCAGCTTGCAAGTCTGGCTCATGGGTGGCTTCATCGGCGGGGGCCTAATGGTGAGAAGGTTGGCAGGGGAGCCCGGGCCAGGTGGCTGGGTGCCACCTAAGGGGTTCTGAACAGGAGGGACAGGGAGAGAAGAGTAAGGATGGTTCCTTGGGAGAGGATGGCAATGGCTTGGTGGGTACTGAGAGCCCTCTGGAGTCAGTCCTGGAGGAGCCCCAGGGTCCCAAGCTGAAAGTCTGAAGGGAACAGAAAGGACGAGAGTCACACTGCTCTAAAGAGCTCCCCTACCTCGTAGGGAGCATGTCCTGCCTGTCCTCCCTGTTCCCACTGTTGAGCAGATGCTGAGAACACCTCACTACAAGGGTGGAGGCAGAAGGAGCAGCTGGTTGTCAGAGACATCATCAGGCAGGATAATAACAGGCATGAGGGTGGGGTGCAGCAAAATTACTCAGAGCTGGCCAGGCACAGTGGCTCACGCCTGGAATCCCAGCACTTTGGGAGGCCAAAGCAGGCAGATCACTAGGTCAGGAGTTCAAGACCAGCCTGGCCCATATGGTGAAACCCCGTCTCTACTTAAAATACAAAAATTAGCCGGGCCTGGTAGTGGTTGCCTGTAATCCCAACTACTTGGGAGGCTGAGGCAGGAGAATTGCCTCAACTCAGGAGGCAGGGGTTGCAGTGAGCCAAGATTGTGCCACTACACTCCAGCCTGGGCAACAGAGCAAGACTCTGTCTTGGGGGAAAAAAAAGAAATCACCCAGAGCCAGGGACTGACATCACAGATCAGTCATCCTCCCCTGCCTCCACGTCCATTGACTCTCACCCCATATTTCTGGAGGCCCAATCTGTGCCGAGTGCTAAGGATAAACTCAGAACTTAGGTCGGAATGGCAGAGAGGATGCCCCCAAGTCATCTTCTGGGAGATGAGAAACTCTTTTCGACGGGGCAGGGGTGTTGGTTTGTTTGTTTGTTTGTTTGGACAGGGTCTCTTTCTGCTGCCCAGGCTGGAGTGTGGTGGTGCAAACATGGCTCACTGCAGCCTCAACCTCCTGGGCCCAAGCAGTCCTCCTACTGCAGCCTCCCGAGTAGCTGGAACCACAGGTGGGCATCACCACACCCAGCTAACTGTTACATTTTTTGTAGAGATGGAGGATCCCTATGTTACCCAGGCTGGTCTCAACTCCCGGCTTCAAGTGATCCTCCTGCCTCAGCCTCCCAAAGTGCTAGAATTACAGGTGGGAGCCACCATGCCCGGCCAAGACTAAGATCTGTCAGAAGTGGGGGGAAAGGAGACACAGATTTCTCCAACTTACTAACCCCCATCTTCCAAGTTTCTACCCATCTAGGGAAACTTTGGGATGGTCAACCTGGTTTAATATCTTCATGCGATAAAGACAAAAGATCTACCCAGCACAGTTCCCCACTTCTTAGGATGGTTGGCCAATGACATTCTCCAAGGGAGAGCTCACCTTGGTCCCTTTTGCTGGTCATGTCTGTATTTGCTGAAAGAGGATACCTCTAGTTTAACCAACAATCCCCTCTTACTCTCTGGTGTCTTTTCTTCTACTCTCTCCTGCATGGATGCTTGGCTGCTGGACTCTACTCCATCACTCTAAACTCAGCCCTCTCTGAGAGTCACACTCCTCTCAGGCTTACACACTTAGCCAGTGTCACAGGGTGCTCCCTCTCCAACCTCAACCATCCCTGTCTCCTCACACTCCTCTGCCCCCTCTAACCAGCTTGCTTCAGTGGAGATCCCAAGGCTGCCCTCCCCACACACTCATTCACAGCTGCCTTCCTCCCCACTCTGTGCCATGATCGCTCTTAGGAAGCACTGGCACAGTGGCTCATGCCTGTAATCCCAGCACTTTGGGAGCCTGAGGCCGATGAATCACCTGAGGTCGGTGAATCACCTGAGGTCAGGAGTTCGAGACCAGGCTGGCCAACATGGTGAAACCCTGTCTCTACTAAAAATACAAAAATTAGCTGGAGTTGGTGATGGGTGCCTGTAATCCCAGCTACTAGGGAGGCTGAGGCAGGAGAATCACTTGAACTCAGGAGGTGGAAGTTGCAGTGAATCAAGATTACACCATTGCACTCCAGCCTGGGCAACAAGATTGAAACTCCGTCTCAAATAAAATAAAATAAAACAAAACAGTGCTGGCATGAAGAGCTCCTAGGCAAAGTGGATGCCACTTTTTACAGGATTTTCAGGGAAGGGCTCTATGCTGTCTGAACTGAGCCCCAAATGACAAGAAGAAGGTGCAAGTGTTGCAGGCAGGGAACTGGCAAGTCGAAAACCTAAGGTGGGAATAGGCTGCACACTTGTAAGGATCAGACAGCTGGCCAGTGTAGGTGAGGTGCAATGAAATGAGGTCTGAGGAGGGCAGAGGCTAGCCTGGAACACCCCTCAAAGCCACACTACATTTGAATTTTTATTATAAGCACAGAGTCATTTGAATTTTTATTATAAGTACAACAGGAAACCATTGAAGGACTTTTTACACTTTTTTTTTTTGATGTTTTAAAACTTTTTATTGAAGTCATACAGACAAGTACCCAGATCTGTAGTACACAGCTCAACAAATATTTAAAAAGTGAGCATATCTGAGCCCAGGTCAAAAACAGATCATGACCAGAAGCCCAGACATGCCTCTCGCCACACACAAAACCCAGAATCACCTCACCAACAAGGGTAACAACTATTCTGTCATTTTTTTTTTGAGACAGAGTTGTTACCCAGGCTGGAGTGCAATGGCATGATCTTGGCTCATTGCAATATCTGCCTCCCGGGTTCAAGCAGTTCTCCTGCCTCAACCTCCCAAGTAGCTAGGACTACAGGCGTGCACCACCATGCCCGGCTAATTCTTGTAGTTTTAGTAAAGACGGGGTTTCACCATGTTGGCCAGGCTGGTCTCGAACTCCTGGCCTTGTGATCCGCCCACCTCGGCCTCCCAAAGTGCTGGGATTACAGGCATGAGCCATCGCACCCGACTATTCTGTCTTCTAACCCCATAGACTAGTTTGGCCTATTTTGCACTTTACACAAATGGAATAATAGAGTATATGTTCCTTTATGTCTGGCTTCCTTTTTTTTTTTTTTTGAGACAGAGTTTCCCTCTTGTTGCCCAGGTTGGAGTGCAATCTCCGCCTCCTGGGTTCAAGCCATTCTCCTGCCTCAGCCTCCCGAGTAGCTGGGATTACAGGCACCCATCACCACGCCTGGCTAGTTTTGTATTTTTAGTAGAGACAAGGTTTCTCCATGTTGGTCAGACTGGTCTCAAACTCCCGACCTCAGATGATCTGCCCACCTCTGCCTCCCAAAGCGCTGAGATTACAGGCGTGAGCCACCGCCCCTGCCTCTGAGCCAGTCTTGACACCATGTCAGCTTGTTCTCTCATGAAATCCTGAGAACAGGCCTGTGAGGTAGATCTTCCAGACCCATTTTACACAGGACAAAACAGATCCTGAGAGAGGAATCAATTCATAGCATGTGAAGTAGTCCCCCTGACATCCATTCAATAGGGTAACTACTATGTGCCAAGATTGAGGAAAATAATGATTGGGTGCTACCCTCTAGAGGCCACAATCTGGACAGAGATAAGGTAGGCACATAAATAAGGGTAAAGCAAAGTGAAGCCCAACAGAGCTCCAGGAGAAGCAGAGATAAGGTCTTCTACAGTCCAAAGGGCTAAAGGGATCACAGGCAGCTTCCGGAAGGACATAAGCACTGATGCAAGTAAGGCCTGGACACCCTATACCAATGACTCTTGTCCCACAGGTACTGTGTCCGGGAATTGCAGCCGTGCGTGCAGGAGGCAAGGGCTGCTGTGGTGTGGGGTGCTGTGGAAATCGCTGCAGGGTAAGATCCACATCAAGAAGGAATTCCTGGCTGGGTGTGGTGGCTCATGCCTGTAATCACAACACTTTAGGAGGCTGAGGTGGGAGGATGGCTTGAGCCCAGGAGTTCTAGACCAGCCTTGGCAACATGGCGAGATCCCTGTCTCTACTAAAAATACAAAAATTAGCCGGGTGTGGAGGCACACACCTGCAATCCCAGCTACTTGAGAGGCTGAGGCGGGAGGACCACTTGAGCCCTGGAGGTCGAGGCTGCAGTATACAGTGATCACACCACTGCACTCCAGCCTGGGTGACGGAGTGAGACCGTGTCTCACAGGGAAAAAAAGAAAATAAAAGAAAGAAATTCAGAGTCAATTTCTCCACATGTTCTCACAGAGCCATGGCACTCTCTACGGAATTCCTACCTACACAAACTCCTCTGTGATTCCCAGGCTCCACCACACCCCTGCCTGGCACTGGCAAATCTCAGATCTCAATGATCCAGAGGGGTGCGGGGTTGAGGGGGGGGGGACTACAATCCTGGTGAACCTCAGCAGCCACTGGCCCTTAGGGCTAGCCTAACTCTAAGCCAGGGGTTTGACAAGAAATGTATATATATATATATATACATATATACACACAAGTGTGAGCCACCGTGCCCGGCCCCGGAAATGTATTTTAAATCTGACTTTGTTTTTAAAAGAAAAAAAAAGAAGGAGATGAAATTTAAAAAAACACACACACTCACTGATTTAACCTGATTTTTGTTTTTAAAAGGAAAAAAAAAAAAGAATAAATTAAATCTGACTTGAGGCCGGGCACAGTGGCTCACGCCTGTAATCCTGGCACTTTGGCAGGCCAAGGAGGGCAGATAGCCTGAGGCCAGGAGCTCGAGACCAGCTTGGCCAACATGGTGAAACCCCATCTCTACTAAAAATATAAAAATTAGCCAGGCGTGGTGGCCGGTGCCTGTAATCCCAGCTACCTGGGAGGCTGAAGGAACGAGAATGGCTTGATTCTGTTCGGCTGTATAGAGAAAAAAAAAAAAAGAAAAAGAATGAGAATGGCTTGAACCAGGGAGACAGAAGTTGTAGTGAGAGTCGAGACTGTGTCACTACACTCCAGCCTGGGCGACAGAAAAGACTCTAAAATAAATAAATACATAAATAAAATTAAAATAAATTTCTACCTGACTGGAGCAGAGCTCTATGTGTGAGGGCTGGTGCTGAACACTGTCACCCACAGGTGGGGACATTAGGCCTTACTCACCTCCCCTTCCACGCCACATCCAGATGCTGCGCTCCGTCTTCTCCTCGGCGTTCGGGGTGCTTGGTGCGATCTACTGCCTCGCGGTGTCTGGAGCTGGGCTCCGAAATGGACCCAGATGCTTAATGAAAGGCCAGTGGGGCTACCACTTCGAAGACACCGCGTAAGGCTTAGCCTGTATTCGTGCCCTCCATTCTCTGCCTCTTCCCTCCGGCCCTTACCCCGTGGACTGGGACACCTGGGTGGGACTCGGCTTCGAGAGAGCTCGCTCCACGTGGGCTACCCGGGCCTTCGCAAATCCCCTGGGACGCGTTCCCTGGGATGGGGAGAGGAGGAGGGTGGCGCACGCGCATGCCGCCTTCTCCCACGTGACCTTGCCCCGCCCACAGGGGAGCCTACTTGCTCAACCGCACTCTATGGGATTGGTGCGTGGCGCCCCCTCGCGTGGTCCCCTGGAACGTGACGCTCTTCTCGCTGCTGGTGGCCACCTCGTGTCTGGAGATGGTACTGTGTGGGATCCAGCTGGTGAACGCGATCATCGGTGTCTTCTGTGGCGACTGCAGGAAAAAAAAGGTAGGATGGCGTGGGGTGGAGTTGTAGAGGGAACCTGCCTGGTCCTGGCTGCGTTCTCACCTCTTTTCCGCAGGACACCCCTCACTGAGGCTCCACTGACCGCCAGGTTACACCTGCTCCCTCCTGGATGCCTGCGTGGCCCGCTCACTCCCTGGCTCTCTAGAATAAACTGCTTTGAGCTCTCTTCCCTGTCTCAGATTGTGGACTTTGGGGCCCCTGCACTCCACTTGTTACTTTTTTTTTTTTCAGACGTTGTCTTGCCTTGTCGCCCAGGCTGGAGTTCAGTGGCATGATCTCGGCTCACTGCAACCTCTGCCTCCCAGATTCAAGCTATTCTTCTGCCTCAGCCTCCCGAGTAGCTGGGATTACAGGCGCCTGCCACCATGCCCGGCTAATTTTTGTATCTTTAGTAAAGACAGGGCTTCACCATATTGGCCAGGCTGGTCTCGAACTTCAGACCTCGTGATCCACCAGCCTCGGCTTCCCAAAGTGCTGGGATTACAGGCGTGAGCCACTGTGCCTGGTCTTACTTTCTTAACAAATAGATACTGGGTCAGGCACGGTGACCCATGCCTGTAATCCCAGCACTTGGAAGGCTGAGGTGGGTGGATCACTTGAGGTCAGGAGTTCGAGACCAGCCTGACCAAGGTTTAGAGAAACCCTGTCTCCACTAAAAATACAAAAATAAGCCGGGCATGGTGATGCACACCTGTAGTCCCAGCTACTCGGGAGGCTGAGGCAGGAGAATTGCATGAATCCGGGAGGCGGAGATTGCAGTGTGTTGAGATCGTGCCACTGCACTCCAGCCTGGGCAACAGAGTGAGACTCCATCTCAAAATAAATAAATAAATAAATAAATACTGAGCTATTTGGTTGTGCTGGAAATAATGATGGTAAACAAGAGAGACAAGTTCTGTGCTCTCAAAGAACTTGGCATTCCAAGGGTGGAAGATAGGCAATTGTTAAAAGAAGCAAAAAAAATTTCAATACATAAAATATATTTTATTTTTTTAGACAGGGTCTCGCTCTGTCACTCAGGCTGGAAGGCAGTGGCATGATATCAGCTCACTGTATCCTCCACCTTCTAGGCTCAAGTGACCATCCCATCTCAGCCTCTGAAGTAGCTGGGACCACAGGCATATGCCACCATGCCTTGCTAATTTTTTTGTATTTTTTCTAGACATAGGATTTCGCCATGTTGCCCAGGCTGGTCTTGAACTCCTGAGCAAAAGCAATTCTGCCACCTCAGCCTTCCTAAGTGTTGGGATTACAGGTGTGAGCCACCATGCCTGGCCAATAAGCACTTTTTAAAAGCATGTTAATGGAATTGATACTGGCTGATGGAGAGACTCTCTTTTATGATGGGGAAATTCTGAGAAGGTGAAATTTGAGCTAAGGTTTGGAGGGCTTGCTAACCATCTGGATATTTGGGGGATTAAAGGCAGAGAGAACAGTAAGGACAAAGGTCTTGAACAGGGAATCAGTATTTAGGAAGACTACTGTTTGGGTTTTGTAGGAGAAAATAATGAAAACTATGGAAAAGACACTGTAGACTCTTAAACTCTAGAAAACGGAACTGTAAAGCCATTGTGGCCTTGTCACCTCCTAATTTGGTAGATTTTTTTTTTTTTTTTTTTTTTGATACAGGGTGTCACTTTGTCACTCTGGCTGCAGTGCAGTGGCCTGATCTCGGCTCATTGCAGCCTCGACCTCCAGGGCTCAAGCAATCCTCCTGCCTCTGCCTCCTGAGTAGCTGGGACTATAGGCACACAACACCACGCCCTGCTAATTTTTGTACTTTGTGTGGAGAGGGGGTTTCACCATGTTGCCCAGGCTGGTCTCCAACTCTTAAGCTTAAGCAATGCACTCGTCTTGGCCTCCCAGAGTGCTGAGATTACAGGCGTGAGCCACTGTGCCTGACCATCATTTTGTAGAATTTTCCTTTTTTTTTTTTCTTTTTGAGACAGAGTTTTGCTCTAGTTGCCAAAGCTGGAGTGCAATGGAGCGATCTCAGCTCACAGCAACCTCTGCCTCCTGGATTCAAGTGATTCTCCTGCCTCAGCTTCCCGAGTAGCTGGGATTACAGGTATGCACCACCAAGCTCGGCTAATTTTGTTTTTTTAGTAACGACGTAGTTTCTCCATGTTGGTCAGTAAGTCTGCCTTTCTGAAGGTGCCTGCAGACACCCTGCCCCCATTAGGTGCCTAGGTTGTCTCCTTTTTGAACCAGTGACCTAAGATTAAGAAAATTCAGGCCAGGGCAGGGCGCGGTGGCTCACACCTATAATCCTAGCACTTTGGGAGGCCGAGGTGGGTGGATCACCTGAGGTCAAGAGTTCAAGACCAACCTGGCCATCATGGTGAAACCCCATCTTAAAAAAAAGAAAAAAAGAAAAAAAAAGAAAATTCAGGCCAGGTGCAGTGGCTCACACCTGTAATCTCAGCACTTTGGGAGGCTGAGGTGGGCAGATCACCTGAGGTCAGGAGTTCGAGACCAGCCTGGCCAACATGGGGAAACCCCCATCTCTACTAAAAATAAAAAAATTAGCTGGTCATGGTGGTGGGCACCTGTAGTCCCAGCTACTTGGGAGGCTGAGGCAGGAGAATCCTTGAACCCAGGAGGGGGAGGTGGCAGTGAACCAAGATCATGCCACTGCACTCTAGCCTGGGCGACAGAGCAAGACTCTTCTAAAAAAAAGAAAGAAAGACAAAGCCAGACTTCCATCACTTGTGTGAAAGTTGTGTGTTTAACTGTGTTTTTCCAAACTACGAGTCTATAACTTCAGCAATCTACCATGGACCCCTGAGACCAAACCCAAATGTATGCCTTGCCAAATGCTAAGTTAGGAGGGGGAAAGAAGACACAATTCCCCATCCCTAAAACAGGTGAAACCAAAGTCAACTTGGAGAAGCTTTAATAGCAGGAGGTGGGACTAGCCTCCCTGCCCAGAAGAGAGCTGCGGCTGCGCCTTTCAACTGCAGCAGCAGAAAAATCACACGTCGTTCAGCGCAGTGTCATCGCCAGAGCCTAAAGGCCCCTCAATCTTGGTCTGCAGGCCACACACACCCTTGGGGCAAGGGGGACTCCAGTCTCCAAAGTCTCCCCAGCTCAGCCCAGGCCCCTCCAATTCCTTGCCATCTGAACAGCGGAAGCGCATGTTGTTCGCTGCTGTGTCATCAGCTTTCCTGATAGGTGGTTCCACAAGAAGCGAGAAAGCCACCAGGAAGCCGCTGCCAGGACACCACAATGGCTCACTCCACTCGCCCCACCTGCAAGGGAAAGGGAGATGCACTGGCTCTACAGGTGCCCCGATTCACCAACAGGCCGATCACCCCTTGAGACTTTCCAAGCCAAGTACCGTCTACACACCCCGGTAAGCTGGGTCTAGCTCCCTGACCGCCACCGAGGAGCGAAGGAGAGGTCTTCCATCCACCCCTAGCCCCGGTCTATACTGGCCTATACTGCCCTGTAGCTCTGGAAGAGCCAGCATGCCTGTCGCGATGGAGTATGTCATAGAAGGTAAGGGACATATCATCACCCCAGGGGATCCTTGGCCCCTGTGCCCCACCTTCCAGACTTGGACTCTATCACGTGTGCATTTCCTAGGGTGTTCCTGAGTGATCAGTGCCACCTGATCCCATTCAATGCAGTGTCGTCGCCAGGACCACCTTGGGGAGGCTCCACCTGGGTATCTGGGAGAGGAGCAAGGACGAGTCACGGAATTGCCATCCTTGGCTAGGTGGTCCCAAGCATCTCCGCCCTCTCCAGGACCTAGGCCTGAGCTCCAACCTTGAGCAAGAACCTGCGGGAGAGGAGTCCGTCAGGACACATCTCAGGCCAGGCCCAGTCGCCCCAGGGACCCCCGTTGGTCACTTGGATGACCGGCCTGTAGTTGTTCCAGCCATCTGTCTGTGCACAGGTGCAACGCGTCGTCCGCAGCAGCAGCAGCAGCAGCAGCAGCAGTGGCCGCAGCTTGGCTCTGGCGCCCAGCTCCATCCTGCAGCCTCTGTGAATCCGGCCTCCTAAGCAGATTTATATCAGTTTGGCCCCTGCAAGGCCTCCAATTGCGGAACGGCCTCTCAGATTAAGTGAAACCCAAAACTAACCCACTCCTGGAACCCAGCAGACTTGATTTCCTGCTCCCAGAGGCAGAGGCTGGCAGAGCTAGGGGAGAAGGAGCAGTGAGAGATGGCACGAACTGAAATAACCATCAACTACTGAAAGTTTACTATAGGCTATGAATTATGGTTCCAATTTCCGTCTTTTGACTAGACATCAGGATGAATGCACTTTCATCTATTGTAGTCAGTAGATTTAGAGAGATTAGAAAACCTTGGCCAGGTACGGTGGCTCACACCTGTAATCCCAGCACTTTGGGAGGCAGAGGCAGGTGGATCACTGGAGGTCGAGAGTTCGAGACCAGCCTAACATGGAGATACCCTGTCTCTACTAAAAAAATAAAAAAACAAAAATAGCCAGGCTTGGTGGCCCATGCCTATAGTCCCAGCTACTTGGGAAGCTGAGGCAGGAGAATCATTTGAACCTGGGAGGCAGAGGTTGATGTGAGCCGAGAGCAGGCCACTGCACTCCAGCCTGGGCAACCAGAGTGAAACTCTGTCAAGAAAGAAAGAAAGAAGGAAGGAAGGAAAGAAAGAAGGAAGGAAGAAGGGAGGGAGGGAAAACAGGAGGGAGGGAGGGAGGGAGGAAGGATAGAAGGAAGGAAGGAAGGAAAGAAGGAAGGAGGGAGGGAGGGAGCAAACCTTTTGTGCTAACTTGTAGACCTATGCCTAGCCTTAACATTAAATCTCTTCCTAACAGATTAGTTCCTGCTTCAGGAATTAATAAAAGTTGAACGCAAGTTGACAGGTCTTTGTATTTCACCTCTGTGTTTTCTAAAACTTTTCCTTTAAATCCTTCCCCTTTTACCCCAGAGACTAGCAATTCCTCTGGAGAACTAGTTAAATCAGCTGGGGGGAAACAAACAGAAGAGTGAGCCGCTCCTGTGTCAATGAAAAAGGTGATTAATTCACGTTTGGGTCCCACCTCTCAATTTATCAAGGGCTGCTGGTGGGACTCAAAATAGAAAAGATAGAGCCCCAACCCCGCTACTCTTCTTCCTCATGAGTAGGCATGAGTGGAAGAGCTTCCTCTCATTCTCTAATTCAGGACATTCCCTCTTGAAATGGCCTGGCTTTTCACATCTCTAACATCTGTCCTGTCCTCCTCCACTCCCAAGCACAGGGCCTCTCTGTCTTTGTCTTTCTTCCTTTCTTTCACAGCCACAGCCTTCGCAGCACTCACTTTGACTTTCTCCTCAAAAATACTGGCTTTGCCCTCTCTCCTTTTGCATTCCTCAATTCCAGGACCTTCCTGTTTCACCACCTTTAGAAAACTTTGCAGGCATGGGTCTAAAGGTAGCCCTGGTATCATTTGTCCTGGTGAACTTTGACAAAGATTTTTGCCTTCAGCTTTTGCCTTTCTTCATCTCTTCCTACATATACTTTCTGGGCTTCTCCTAAAAGTTCTTCTGTTGACCAGTTTTTCCAGTTCTCTAGCTTTTGCAATTTCCTTGCGATATCTGGCCAACTATTAGAAACAAAATGCAATTTTAACATTCCTTGTCCAAGGGGCTTTCTGAGCCTAATCAGTGTATTTTCTCATTTGTTCTCTCACTCTGTCTAAAAATTTCATAGATCCTTCATCTTTTTCTTATTGTATATCAAAAGCTTTAGAAAGATTTTGAGGTCAGGGCACTGACTCCTCAATTCCTTTAATTATCATTTCTCTTAAATCTTTCATGTTGTCCCAGTGGGCTGCAATATTATTATCCCGCTGTGGGTCCTGAGCTAGACATTTAGAGTCCGCTGCCGGGACATTTTGGCTGAAAGGGTGTTCATGCTCCCAGGCTGCCATAGCAGCTCTGCGGGTCATATTCCGCTCTCCCTTTGAACAGAGAATACCTCGGATAGACATTAATTCAGTCCAGGTATATAACTGGGGGCCCAAACATTGGTCAATTTGTTCTACCACTCCATGAGGATCACCTAATAGCAGCTTAAGTTCTTTCTTAGACCGTGGACCTCAGAAGCAGTTAAGGGAGCATTCACAAAGCCAACTGCACCTCTTCCTTGAGGCACCTTCTTTATGGAAAAAGCTTTAAGCTGATTCCCTAGAGGTAGGAGACTTTGAATATCTCTTTTACATTGTTCTATTTCCTGCAGGAGTCCTTTCTTCAAAGAAGGACACTCAGGCCGGCAATGATCAGGCGCCTGAGGTGACAGCTCCCAAGAGTCCAGGTTCTATGGGGGAGGAATAATAGGGGTAGGGAGTTCTGCTTCTGGATCTGGGACAACAGTGGCCGCCTGGGGAGGAGTAGGTGGGTTAGGATTAAGAAACCAGGGAAGATGGTCTAGGGGGCCCATTTACTTGCAGGTTGCTCATGAGTAAAAACCTCACCCTTTTCAAATGAGTTAACCTCTGACTTTTTGTTATTCTCTGCTTCTTTTCCGTCATCCTTTAAAGGGTAAAGAAGAACAGGCCCTCATCTCCAGCATAGAGCATAGACTATTGCTTCTTGTGAAACAAGGTTTGTGTTGTTAACATACATTATTAGAAGCTGACAGACCCACTCCTCATTCAACCCAAAGTTTGGCCAGACAACAGCAGGCTTGAGGGTCGGTTCCTTATGTTGCCGGAAATACAGCTGCGGGGTCCAGGGATGGCCCTGAGAAGGCCTTTCTCCATGCCCAGCTTCGGCTTTCTGGGGAGGAGAAGGCAAAATGGCCCACTGCCTCTAGGACCCACATAGCTTCCTCTATCGTCCTAGGAAACACATTCTGGTTTGAAGACCAAGGGCCAAGGTGAGAGACAGGTCCCTTAAAATACCCCTGGTCAGTATTTCTTTCCCTTTTTTTTTTTTTGAGACGGAGTCTCGCTCTGTCGCTCAGGCTGGAGTGCAATGGTGCGTTCTCAGCTCACAGCAACCGCAACCTCCACCTCCTGGGTTGAAGTGATTCTCCTGCCTCAGCCTGCAAAGTAGCTGGGGTTACAGGCATGTGCCCCCATGCCCAGCTGATTTTTGTATCTTTAAGCAGAGACGGGGTTTCACCATGTTTGCCAGGATGGTCTCGAACCCCTGACCTTGTGATCCACCCACCTCAGCCTCCCAAAGTGCTAGGATTACAGGTGTGAGCCACTGCACCCAGCTGGGTATTTCTTTTCTTAAAGGCTAGAGGACACCAAGAACAGGGGATCTGAGGCTGCTACCTCAAAAATCTTAGGGACCTATAGAGGAGGGCTCTGGCCTGGTCTGTAGGAAGAACCTTGTGAGAGAGAATGGAGAAGAAGGCTTCTAAGAAGATAGAGGGGCCCAGGAGGTTAGGGTCTAGCAAAGTGGGTAGAGCTCACATGGGTAGCTTTGCTTTGGGAATTTCAAACACGGCCTTGGTCTCAGCTGGATTAGACCAGGAGTCCAGAACTGCTGCTTGTTGTCCCCAGCCTACCCTCGGCTTCAGTACCCGGAAGGAGATAAGAGCAGGAACTGGTTCCAGGCAAACCAACGCTCCCAACCTTGAAAGGCTGGGGCTTGTTAGGGAGCCCTTCCCAGAGAGCCTCACACCAGTGTCTTTAGTCCAACAGCCACGCTAGTCGCTTTTAACTGGCTGACACTTGCCCAGTATTTTACCTCCAATATGTTCTGTAGAATATAAAAAGAACAGCAAGTGAAAGAGGTCCAAAGTTACTCACCGTGCAAGAAATCAAATGGTGCTCCTTGCTGGCTCACCAAGTCTGTTGCCAAAAGTACAGTTGCTGGGTCCAAGGACGGCCCTGAGAAGGGCCTTTTTTCCTGCCCAGCTTGGGCTTGGGGCTCAGCTTCTAGGCCTCCCTTGCTTAAGGAATCAAGCAGAGAGCCTTGACCCCACGATGAGTGTTACAGCTCCAAACAAGAGTTTGCAAACCAAGAGAGTGAGCAGCAATGCAGTTTATTAAGCAAGCAAAGATAAAGCTTCCACAGCATGAAAGGGGACCTGCCGTTGTTGGTCAGCGCCTCCTGGGCTTATATCCCCAAGTAATTTCCTCTTTTGCCAGATTTTCTGTCCAATGGAAGGTATATATTTTCAATCTTCCTTCCAAATTGTGGGTTTTTTAATCCTTTTTACCTGATTGGCTTGGCAGCTCAAGACTCTTGAGTTGCCAGGTATTATACATCTAGTCCTCTGCGGCAAAAAGGCTTGTGACCTTGAGTCACCTCATTTCTCCTTTCTGGTGGTTGTTTCCTCATTTTCTTTTCTTTTCTTTTTTTTTTTAAGATGGGGTTTCACCATTGGTCAGGCTGGTCTCGAACTCCTGACCTCAGGTGATCTGCCCACCTCAGCCTCCCAAAGTGCTGGGATTACAGGTGTGAGCCACCGTACCCAGCTGTTTCCTCATTTTCTATTGAACTGGCAGGCAGTATCAGGATGTAGTTAAACAGTAATTTTCAGTTGCTTACCGAAACTCTGAACACAGACTTCTGATATGGTTGAAGTACCCGTGTTGACCTTTCCCCATGCTAGTGTTTCCAGAAAGTTCCCCCTTGACCCAAAAGGTTTTATTCCCTCACTTGGTCCAAATAAAACAGCAATACTTTATCATATATTGCTTTTTCTTATGTTTGGTCTTTTCTTTGTCCTTCCAATGCTTTAACATATGCCCTAAAGGATGGTCAGAGGGGATTTGATCACCCTTATCTTTTCTTGTCTCCATTTTACTTCCTGTCCCTGTTTTACTAGGAACATTCCCCACACTGAGTACCCGTTAGGCTCAACCTGTTGACCTAGAGATTTCTTGCCTACCCCTTTTCTGGCTTGCTCAAGGCTTAGCTTGCATGCTTGAGGTGTTTCCTGCCTTTCTCTTCCCCGGAAGGATTTCCTAAGCACTATCCCACCCCCGCTCCCCCAAGGTCTCTTCCACTCTATTCCTTTCACTTCGTCCTCTCTGGCCGCTTCTCTTGAGGGAAATTAGGTTCTTTTAGCATTGGTGGAACCGTATAAACCCCCAACGTCAGAATCCCTACAAGAGGGCCACCATTAGCCGTATGAGGTAATCATGGAACCACGGAGCGCACCTACTCACTCCACCCAGCAGCAGGGCTTATCACCAATCACACAGGAAGCACCACAAGCAGTAGTGCCTCTGATCATTTACACACATTCAACCTCCAGAATCCTGACTACCAAGGAAATATTTTGTCACTCCCTCGTGACATTTCCTACCTTGGTCTGTGCACAGAGTTGCCTGCTTGCCCGGTGTTGCAAGCCTTTTTCCACCACATTGCTGAGAGTCTGGGTTTATTCCTCACACCAGGTGGGTCCCAGCTTTCGACCTCTGAGGCTGCCGCAACAAGGCAGCAGGGCATGCCTCCTCATGAGGCAGATCACAGATCTCCCTGGAGTGGAATGGTGCCCCATATGGGCCACCAAAAATTGTTAGAAGTAAGTGCTTATTCTCTGGTGTCACAAGGAAGAATTAGCATTCAAACAGTTTTCTCAGCAAGGCAACTTTACTTTCTGCAGAAAGGGCATTATTCACCAGCAGTCTTGCCACAAGAGTGCAATGAACAAAAGAAAGACAGCAATATTTATCCCTTTCTCTTGGGCCCTTACTGCTGTGTCCTGAATCCATTGGCTGGAGCTGAAACTCACAATCTAAGCTAAAACCCAATTGGCTAACAATTTAAAACTTTCCTAAATAGGCAGTGGAGAACAAAGGAAAAGAAGAAGCTGCCTGAGAAAGACTTAAAGAAACAATAACATTTCCAAACAAGGAAGGGACATGAGCTATGAACTGAGACCTGCCTGGGCATGTCCAGACATGTCTGAGCAATCCAGAGGACATAACTGGGCCAAAGTGTAAGAGCTATGAATACAGAATGTATCTATCCTTTTATTACAGGTGATAGATATTTCAGACTTAACAAAAGAATTATTAGCAAAAAGGTAAGGAGGCTTCAGAGTAAATTAATCTTTAAAGAAGCTATTATTCCTAATACTTATTATTTATTCTTAAACTAAGAGGAAGTCCGGTCACAGTGACTCATGCCTGTAATCCCAGCAGTTTGGGAGGCCAAGGCAGGTGGATCACCTGAAGTCAGGAGTCTGAGAACAGCCTGACCAACATGGTGAAACCCTGTCTCTACTAAAAACACAAAAAAACTGAGCCAGGCCTGGTAGACTGTGCCTGTAATCCCAGCTACTCAATAGGCTGAGGCAGGAGAATCACTTGAACCCGGGAAATGGAGGTTACAAAGAGCTGAGATTGTGCCACTGTACTCCAGGCTGGGCAACAAGCACGAAACTCCATCAAAAAAAAAACAAAACAAAACAGGTCACAGTGGCTCATGTCTGTAAGCCCAGCACTTTGGGAGGCCAAGGCAGGACAATCACAAGTTCAGGAGTTCAAGACCAGCCTGACCAACAGGGTGAAACCCTATCTCTACTAAAACTACAAAAATCAGCTGGGCATGGTGGCACACACCTGTAATCCCAGCTACTCAGGAGGCTGAGGCAGGAGAATCGCTTGAACCCAGGAGGCAGAGGTTGCAAGTGAGCCAACATCGCTCCACTGCATTCCAGCCTGGAAGACAGAGTGAGACTCCGTCTCAAAAAAAAAAAAACAGAGAGGAAAGCTTTGAAGAGGAACTCTTTCTACTTTCTACAGAGGGGCAATGAGAGAGGGCGAATGGAAATAACTATCACCTACTGAATATTTACTATAGGCTACAAATTATGCTTAATGCTTTGCATACATATTTTATTTAACACTCGCAACAATTTTTAGGAGGTGAGAATTACCGTTCCTATTTTGTAGATGAGGGAACTGGCTCAAAAATGGCAACTTGCCTTCGGTTTACAGCCAAGCAAGCTGGGAAACATCCAGCATTGGGAGCAGAGACCAGGGCTAGGGAAGGAAGTGATGTCACGGGAGTCCTACCAGGGACAGGATGGGTCAAGAGCAACCCAGACTCCTCCAGGGTGTGAGGGGACATCAGAGTGAGGACAAGGCAAGAATCCACCAACTAGAGAAGCTGAGAAATCTCTTGTCAGCGCAGATGTCTCCTCTGAGAGGTCTTCTTAGAGATCAGGGCCCTACCTAATACCTCAAGAATCCAGAACACCCCTTCCCACCTTAGAAGAAGATATACACAAACAGGAATAATTCTTTTTGTTTTTTTTTGAGACAGTGTCTTGCTCTGTTGCCAGGCTGGAGTACAGTGGTGCTATCTCAGCTCACTGCAACCTCCGCCTCCTGGGTTCAAGCGATTCTCCTGCCTCAGCCTCCCAAGTAGCTGGGAGTACAGGCAAGTGCCACCATGTCAGGCTAATTTTTTTTTTTTTTTTGAGATGGAGTCTTGCTCTGTCGCCCAGGCTGGAGTGCAGTGTCTCGATCTCAGCTCACTGCAACCTCTGCCTCCCAGGTTCAAACGATTCTCATGCCTCAGACTCCCCAGTAGCTGGGACTACAGGTGCCCCGCCACCACACCCAGCTAATTTTTTCTATTTTTAGTAGAGACAGGGTTTCACCATGTTGGCCAGGCTGGTCTCAATCTCTTGACCTCGTGATCTGCCCACCATGGACTCCCAAAGTGCTGGGATTACAGGCGTGAGCCACTGTACCCAACCCAACAGGAATAATTCTAAGAAATTTGGGGACAAGAGGCTAAGAAGCCCTAAGAAGAGATAATGCTGTTTCTTCCATTGCTTTCTGTATCCTGGTATCCTTTCCCAGAATGCTTTTCCCTCTGTGACCACCAGGTGGACTCCTAATTTGCAAAACAAAAAGCAAAAAAGCTGGCTAAGTATGTTTTCTGTTTGTTTGCTTGTGTTGAGGGGAAGTCTCAGTCTGCAGCCCAGGCTGGAGTGCAGTGGCGCCATGTGGGCTCATTGCAACCTCCGATTCCCAGGTTCAAGCGATTCTCCTGCCTCCTGAGTAGCTGGGATTACAGACATGTGCCACCACACCCGGCTAATTTTTATATTTTTAGTATGGACGGAGTTTCATCATGTTGGCCAGGCTAGTCCCGAACTACTGACCCCAGGTGATCCGCC
>PVKP010014942.1:22432-44569 GCA_004027715.1 Plecturocebus donacophilus
AGCCTAGCTAAATTTGTTAGGGGGCCACAACCCCTGATTTACCTGCCCCTCATACACACTCCTTTGTTTATTCAATACCTGTTTATTTAGCAATAATGTGTTTTGGCTGAAGCAATATTCCAAGTGATTTAAGCAACTAAGGAAAACAAGGCCCCTGTCATCAAAGCTCACATTCCAGTGGGGAGACAGAGGATAAATCCTCCCCCAGTGGAACCTGAGTTCTGTGAAGACACTGTTGTAGTCTCCATGCCTAGTACATGCAGAAGTACTTAATAAAGATTGGCGCAATGAATGATTGAAGGATTGAAGAGCCAGTCTGGAGTTTTGAAAATTAAACCACAGCCAGGTGCAGTGGCTCACACCTATAATCCCAGCACTTTGGGAGGCTGAGGGGGCGAATCACCTGAGGTTGAGAATACGAGAGCAGCCTGACCAACATGGAAAAACCCTGTCTCTACTAAAAACAGAAAATTATCTGGGCATGGTGGCAGAGGCCTGTAATCCCAGCTACTCAGGAGGCTGAGGCAGGAGAATTGCTTGAACTTGGGTGTCAGAGGTTGCCATGACCTGAGATCGTGCCATTGCACTCCAGCCTGGGCAACAAAATTAAAACTCGGTCTCAATTAAAAAAAGGGAAGAAAGAAAAGAAAAGAAAAAAATGGAAAGGATAAATCCTGACGAACGTATATGATTGAGAGAGGTCATGTATCCAGATTAAGACAAAGTTCTCTGGGGATAAGATAGAGAATTTAGAAGCAGGTGCTCCCTGGACCCCAGAGGCACCTGGTGCTTGAACTTAATAAGATTTATAGGTGGCCAGGTGCAGTGGCTCACACCTGTAATCCCAGCACTTCGGGAGGCTGAAGCGGGCAGATCACCTGAGGTCGAGAGTTGGAGAGCAGCCTGATCAATACGGAGAAACCTGGCCTCCACTAAAAATACAAAATTATCTGGGCGTGGTGGCTCATGCCTGTAATCCCAGCTACTCCGGAGGCCGAGGCAGGAGAATTGCTTGAACCTGGGAGATAGAGTTTGCAATAAGCCCAGATCATGCCATTGCACTCCAGCAGGGGAAACAAGAGCCAAACTTCGTTTCAAACAAAAAAAAAAGAAAGAAAATGTGAAAGGATAAAACCTGACAAACGTATATGATTGAGAGAGGTCATGTATCCAGATCAAGACAAAGTTCCCTGGGGATAAGATAGAGAATTTAGAAGCAGGTTCTCCCTGAACCCCAGAGGCACCCAGAGCTTGAACTTAGTAAGATTTTTAGGTGGCCAGGTGTGGTGGCTCACACCTGTAATCCCAGCACTTTGGGAGGCTGAGGAGGGCAGAACACCTGAGGTCAGGAGTTTGAGACCAGCCTGGCCAACATGGGGAAACCCCATCTCTACTAAAAATTAAAAAATTAACCGGGCATAGTGGTGGGCACCTATAGTCCCAGCTACTCAGGAGGCTGAGTCAGGAGAACCACTTGAACCCAGGAGGCGGAGGTTGCAGTGAGCCAAGATCATGACACTGCACTCCAGCCTGAGCGACAGAGCAAGACTCCTCTAAAAAAAAGAAGAAAAGAGAAAAAGCCAGACTTCCATCACTTATGTCATAATTATGTGTTTAAGTGCGTTTTTCTAGACTATCAGTCCATAACTTTCAGCAGTCTACCGTGAACCCCTGAGACCAAACCCAAATGTATGCCTCGCCCAATGCTGTTAGGAGGGGAAGAGGAAACTCAGTTCCCAATCCCCAAAACAGGTGAGACCAAAGTCAACTCGGAGAAGCTTTAATAGCAGGAGGTGGGACTAGCCTCCTAGCCCAGGAGAGAGCGGCAGCAGCTGCGCCCAACTGCAGCAGCAGAAAAATCGCACGTCGTTCAGCGCAGTGTCATCGCTGGGGCCTCTAGGTCCCTCCATCTTGGTCTGCAGGCCGCACACACCCTTGGGGCAAGGGGGACTCCAGTCTCCAAAGTCTCCCCAGCTCAGCCCAGGCCCCTCCAATTCCTCGCCGTCTGAACAGCGGAAGTGCACGTTGTTCGCTGCTGTGTCGTCACCGTGGGGGAGAGGTGCCTCCACGCGAAACGAGAAAGCCACCAGGTAGCCGCCGCCCGGACACCACAGCGGCTCGCTCCACTCACCCCACCTGCAAGGGAAAGGGAGATGTGCTGGCTCTGCGGGCGCCCCCACTCACCAAACCCTTGAGACTTTCCAAGTCAAGTGCTTTCTACATGACCTGGTGGGCTGGCTCTAGCTCCCTGACCTCTGCCGAGGAGCGGAGGAGAGGTCTTCCATCCACCCCCAGCCCCGGTCTATATTGGACTATACTGCCCCGTAGCTCTGGAGGAGCCAGCCTGCCTGTCGTGTCGGAGTATGTCATAGGGGGTAAGGGACATACCATCACCCCAGGGGATCCTTGACCCCTGTGCCCCACCTTCCAGACTTGGAGTCTATCGCATGCGCGTTTCCTAGGATGTTCCCGAGCACACAGTGCAGCCTGATCCCATTCAATGCAGTGTCGTCGCCAAGACCACCTTGGGGAGGCTCCACCTGGGTACCGAGGAGAGGAGCAAGGATGAGTCACGTAATTGCCGTCCTTGCCTGGGTAGTCCCAAGCATCTCTGCCCTCTCCAGGACCTAGGCCTGAGCTCCAACCTTGAGCGAGAACCCGCGGGCAAAGAATCCTTGAGGACACATCTCAGGCCAGGCCCAGTCGCCCCAGGGACCTCCGTTGGTCACTTCGATGATCGCCGTGTAGCCGTTCTGCTCATCTGCCTGTGCACATGTGAAACACACCGCCTGCAGAAGCAGCAGCAGCAATAGCAGCTTGGCTGTGGCGCCCAGCTCCATCCTGCAGCCTCTGTGAATCAGGCTTCCTAAGCAGATTTATATCAGTCTGGCCCTTGCGAGGGCTCCGATTGCGGAACAGCCTCTCAGATTAAGGGAAACCCAAAACTAATCCACTCCCGAAACCCAGCAGACTCGATTTCCTGCTCCCAGAGGCAGAGGTTCCCAGAGCTAGTGAAGAAGGGGCAGTGAGAGAGGGCGAATTGAAATAACCATCACCTACTGAACCTTTACTATAGGCTATGAATTATGCTTAGCGCTTTGCAGACATATTTTATTTAACCCTCATAACAATTTTAGGAGGTGAGAATTACCCTTCTTATTTTGTAGACGAGGGAAATAGCAAGCGACTTGCCTTTGGTTTACAGCCAAGAAAGCCGGGAAATATTCCAGGAGTGGGAGCGGAGACCAGGGCTAGGGATGGAAGTGATCTCACAGGAGTCCCACCAGGGCAGGATGGGACAAGAGCAACCCAGAGACCTCCAGGATGTGAGGGGACATCAGAGTGAGGACAGGGCAAGAATCCACCAACTAGAGAAGCTGAGAAATCTCTTGTCAGCGCAGATGTCCCCTCTGAGAGGTCTTAGAGATCAGGGCCCTACCTAACACCTTAAGAATCCAGAACACCCCTCCCCACCTTAGAACTTTAAAAGAAGATATACACAAATAGGAATTCTTTTTTTTTTTTTTTTAAGATGGGGTTTCACCATGATGGCCAGGCTGGTCTTGAACTCCTGACCTCAGGTGATCCACCCACCTCGGCCTCCCAAAGTGCTAGGATTACAGGTGTGAGCCACCGCGCCCAGCCAGAATTTCTATCTTTCTCTTTCCTTCATTCCTTTTTCTTTCTCTTTCTCCTTTCTTTTCTTTCATTATTTCCTTCTTTTTCTTTCTTTCTCTTTGAGATGGAGTCTTGCTCTGTCGCCAGGCTGGAGTGCAGTGGTGTGATCTCAGCTCACTGCAACCTCTGTCTCCCAGGTTCAAGTGATTCTTCTGCCTCAGCCTCCCAAGTAGCTGGGACTACAGCCATGTGTCACCACACCCAACTAACTTTTTGTATTTTTAGTAGAGACAGGGTTTCACCATGTTGGCCAGGATGATCTCGGTGTCTTGACCTCGTGATCTGCCTGCCTCGGCCTCCCAAAGTGCTGGAATTACAAGCATGAGGCACTGGGCCCGGCCTAATAGGAATAATTCTAAAAAGTTTGGGGACAGGAAACTAAGAAGCCCTAAGAAGAGATAATGCTCTTTCTTCCATTACTTTTTGTATGCTGGTATCCTTTCCCTGAATGCCTTTCCCCTTGTGACAAACGGGTGGACTCCTAATTTGCAAAACAAAAAGCAAAAAAGCCTGGCTAAGTGTAGTTTTGTTTTTTGTTTTTGTTTGTTCTTTTGTTTGTTTAGAGGGAGTTTTTGCTCTTGTTGTCCAGGCTGGAGTGCAATGGCACCATCTTGGCTCACTGCAACCTTTGCCTCCCAGGTTCAAGTGATTCTCCTCCTCAGCCTCCTGAGTAGCTAGGATTACAGGCATGCGCCACCATGACCGGCTAATTTTGTATTTTTTTGTAGAGATGGGGTTTCTGCATGTTGGTCAGGCTGGTCTTGAACTCGTGACCTCAGGTGATCCGCCCACCTCGGCCTCCTAAAGTGCTGGAATTACAGGCATGAGCCACGGAGCCTGGCTGGTTTGTTTGTTTTGAGATGAAGTCTCTGTCGCCCAGACTGGAGTTGCAGTGACACCGTCTCGGGTCACTGCAACCTCCACCTCCCAGGTTCAAGTGATTCTCCTGCCTCAACCTCCTGAGTAGCTGGGATTACAGACATGCACCACCACACCCGGCTAATTTTTATATTTTTAGTAGAGACGGGGTTTTGCCTTGTTGGCCAGACTGCTCTCGAACTCCTGATCCCAGGTGATTCGCCCACCTCAGCCTCCCAAAGTGCTGGAATTACAGGCATGAGCCACTGTGCCTGGCCTAAAAAAGCCTGGCTGAATGTGTTAGGGGGCCACAACCCCTGATTTACCTGCCCTCATACACACTCCTTTGTTTATTCAATACCTATTTATTTAGCAATAATGTGTTTTGGCTTAAGCAATATTCCAAGTGCTGTAAGCAACCAAGTAAAACAAGGCCCCTGTCATCAGAGCTCACATTCCAGTGGGGGAGATAGAGGATAAATTCTCCCCCAGTGAACCTTGAGCTCTGTGAAGGCACTTTTGTATTCTCGAAGCCCAGCACATGCGGAAGTACTTAATAAAAGTTGGTACAATTAATGATTGAAGAGCCAGTCTGGAGTTTTGAAAATTAAACCACAAAAATGTAAAAGGATAAAGCCTCACGTATGCATATGAGTGAGAGAGGTCATGTATCCAGATCAAGACAAAGTCCCCTGGGGATAAGAAAGAATTTTGAAGTGGGTGTTCTCTGGATCCCAGAGGCACCCGGTGCTTGAACTTAGGATTTACAGGTGGCCGGGCGCCTGTAATCCCAGCACTTTGGCAGGCCAAATCGGGTGGATCACCTGAGGTCAGGAATTCGAAACCAGCCTGGCCAACATGGTGAAACCCCATCTCTACTAAAAATGCAAAAACTAGCACGTGTGGTGGTGCATGCCTATAATTCCAGCTACTCGGGAGGCTAAGGCAGAATTGCTTGAACCTGGGAGCTGCAGTTGCAGTGAGCTGAGATCACAGCCACCTTACTCCAGCCTGGGCAACAAGAGTGAAACACTGTTTCAAAAAAAAAAAAAAAAAAAGTTTATAGGGCAATTGTGGTCAGCTTTTCCATTTAGCGTTTTCTCATGCATTATCATTTAATCCTCACATGAGGCCTGCAAACTACCTATTATCATCGTCAATTTACAGTGGAGGGAACTCAAGCCCAGAGTGAATTTGGGGCCCACACCACTGCTCAGTAGGGGAGCTGTTCTGACCCTGCCTCGCTTCCCAATACTCAGAGTGCCTGTTACTGTAATTGGCCCTATAGGGAAGGGAAATGCACAGATATGGCACTGCCGTCGAATCCCCCAAATTCCCTTCATCCGGTTCCTGGCACCCAGAGTAGCTGCCCTTTGGGGCGAAGGGCACTGGGGAAGGGGGCCTTAGCGGGTTAATTATTAACCCTTTGCTCCTCAGGGCACCGCGGGCTTCTCTTCCCTCCTGGAAGCGGAGGGACACGGACAGGCTGGGGGTTGGTGAGGAGGCGGCTGTCCGAGCGGCAGCCATGGGGGTGGTGGTGCGGCCCACGGCCCCGCGGCACTGGTACCGCCGCTCAATTCCTCTCGTTATCTTCGTGCTGCTGCTGCTTTATCTCAGTGCTCGGAGCCTCGGTGAGCTGCCCCTTCCCTCACCTGCTCCGGGAGGAACCCCGGGATCCAGGCCCTCAGGACTCAAGCCCCTGTCTCGAGCCCTCACCACTCCTCTTCTCTGCCAGGCGCCCTCTCGGGCTGCGGACTCGGAGCACAGGCCTGCGTTCCAGGGGGAACGGGGCCCTTCCAGGTACGCTCCGCGCAGAGATGGGCGCGGGCGCTCCAGAAGGGACTCGAACAGGGGGGCATGTAGCCAGGCTGAGGGTACGGTGAAGGGCTGGTCCGCCCTCTGGTCTCCCCTCTCCCGTCGGAAGCTGAGCGCACAGCAGGAGGGACACCGGCTAAACCTTCGGAACAACGTCTTAGGGGCGGAATCGGCTCCCACCCTTCCCATCGTGTCTCCCCACCAGGTCCGGCAGGAGTCGGGACCCCTGAAGGCCCCGGAGAGGAAAGAGCCTCCGTGTCTGGGCCCTCAGGGGATGCTGGGCCGCATGATGAGGCCGTTCCACGCCAGTCTGAACCCCGAAGGGGATGTGGGGCTGTCGCCGTACCTGGCGGGATGGAGGGCACTCGTCGAGTGAGTGGTCTCCCGCCCCTCAGCCAGTCCTGGCCTGCTGGGCGGCTCCATCGCCCTCTCTCAACTCGTCTCGCCCGCAGGTTCCTGACTCCCCTTGGCTCTGTCTTCGCCTTCGCCTCTAGGGAGGCCTTCACCAAAGTGACGGCCCTGGAGGCTCGGGTGCACGGCCCGGACGCGGAGCACTACTTGTCCCTGGTGGCCATGGCGGCGTGGGAGCGGCGGGTGGGACTGCTGGAGCGGCCCGGAGAAGCCCCCCGGGACCCGGCCCGGAGCTCGGGCTCTCGCACGCTGCTCCTGCTGCACCGCGCGCTGCGCTGGTCCCAGCTCTGCCTCCACCGGGTGGCGACCGGCGCGCTGGGAGGCCCGGACGCCGGTGCGCAGTGCAGCGACGCCTACGGCGCGGCCCTGGGCCCGCACCACCCCTGGCTGGTCCGTCAAGCCGCCCGCCTCGCCTTCCTCGCCTTCCCGGGTCGCCGCCGCCTGCTGGAGCTGGCTTGTCCGGGAACCACCGAGGCGGAGGCGCGCGCCGCGCTGGCCCGGGCCGCGGGCACCCTGGAGGATGTCTACAACCGCACCCAGGGCCTGCTGGCCGAGCGCAGCCTGCTCCAGCTGGCCTAGGGCGGTGGCTGCGAGCACCGGCGGGCACGGACCGGACCACCCGGGGTGGGGCGGCGCAGCCCGGGGTCTGCCCGGCAGCCAGCGCCACGGCCGCCTCCGAATCCCGCCTCTTCCATGACGTCGCCGCGGTGAGGGCCGGGCAGGGAAGGGGGTTGAGCTCCCTCTGTCCGCAGTCTCGGGAAGATGGGAGAAGCTGTGAGGAATAAAAGGCATGATTTGGCAGCGTCGACGTAGGGCGTTTTGTATGATGACGATTGGCGCTCGAGGGAAATAGAAAACGAATGTTAGAAGATGTGTCATCACCGTTCCCGGCAGCCGAGAGACTCACCCTCCCCCGGCCTATCACAACCACTCCCGGGGCTCTGGTTGCCAACCACACGTTGAGTCTCCAGCCCAGACTTGTCCCTGAGCGTCAGGCCTCTGCAGTATACAGCAAGCATCCTGCACACTTCACAGACGCTGCAAATGCAACACGGGTCCCACCACCATCCCCCGAAGAACTGCGCCTCCTCCTGTGCTCCCTGTCTTTGTGAATAAATGGCACCCTCACCCTTCAGCCACCCAAGCACATGTGTGTCATGCCTCACACCAAGCAGGTGCTCAGCCCCATAATGCATGTTTATTAAACGACTCCATGGCCACTCCCACAACAATAGTGAACATGAAAGACCTTGCTGTTTCGTACACTGATAACTCCCAAATCATAACTTCAATCCACTTTCTCCTGGACTCTAGAATCCTACATATACAATTGTCTATTCGGTATTTCCACTTGGATGTCACCTAGGCATAGCAAATCCACCATGTCCAACACTAAGCTCCAATATGCCCTCCCCACGAAAATTTTCCCCTCAGAGTCTTTACTAGCCCAGTGAATGGTACTTCTATTCTTCCAGGTCCTTAGACCAAAAACCTTGTCATCCTGATCCTTCCGTTTCTCCTTCATCACACCAAAATCCAATCTGTGAAAATCTGACCAATGCCCACTTTCTCCACTGCTAGTACCTTTGACTATGAAGAGAGAATATATCCTAGATTACTGCAATAGCCTCCTCATTGTTTCTCTGTCCATCCTTCCCCTCCCTGTATTTTATTGTATTTTATTTTTTGTGTCCCCTCTTCCATCCCCATATATATATGTATATATTTTAAGATGGAATATTGCTCCGTCATCCAGGCTGGAGTGCAGTGGTGCGATCTCAGTTCACTGCAACCTCCGCCTCCTGAGTTCAAATGATTCTCTGCCTCAGCCTCCCAAGTAGCTGGGATTACAGACACCCGCCACCATGCCTGGCTAATTTTTTGTATTTTTAGTAGAGACGGGGTTTCGACATGATGGCCAGGCTAGTCTCGAACTTCTGACCTAATGATCTGCCCGCCTCAGCCTCCCAAAGTGCTAGGATTACAGGTGTGAGCCACTGCGCCCAGCAATGTATTTTATTTTATTTATTTATTTACTTACTTATCTTTAGATGGAGTTTCACTCTTGTCACTCAGGCTGGAGTGCAATGGTGTGATCTTGGCTCACAGCAACCTGCACCTCCCAGGATCAAGTGATTCTCCTGCCTCAGCCTCCCTAGTAGCTATTTCCCAGCCCCTCACCAGCCCCTAGCCAGTCCAGGGAGAGAAGCCCTCAGTGCCCTGAGGTGCACAGGATTAATAGTTAACCTACTAAGGCCCCCTTCCCCAGTGCCCTTCGCCCCAAAGGGCAGCTGCCCTGAGTGCGAGGAACTGGATGAAGGGAATTTGGGGGATTGGACAGCAGGAACAGATCTGTGCTTTCCCTTCCCTGTAGGGCCAGCTGTAGTAACAGGCACTCTGAGTATTGGGAAGCGAGGCAGGGTCAGAACACCTCCCCTACTGAGCAGTGGTGTGGGCCCCAAATTCACTCTGGGCTTGAGTTCCCTCCACTGTAAATTGAGGATAATAATAGGTACTTTGCAGGCCTCATGTGAGGATTAAATGATAAGGTATGAGAAAACACTAAATGGAAAAGCTGACCATGATTGCCCTACAAATCCTTTTTTTTTTTTTTTTTTTTTTTTGGAAATGGAGTTTCACTCTTGTTGCCCAGGCTGGAGTGCAGTGGCGCAATCTCAGCTCACTGCAACCACTGCTTCCAGGTTCAAGACTTTTCCCTAAGGCTTTCCTCTAAAATGAGAAACAAGACAAAGATGTCTGCTTTTGCCAATCTATGCAACATTGTACTGGAGTAACTAGCCAAAGCAACTAGGCAAGATAATGAAATAAAAAGCATCCAGATTGGAAAGAAAGAGGTAAAACTATCTATTTGCAGATGATATGATGGTTTATATAGAAAAACTCTAAAGGATATACAGACAAACTATTAGAACTAATAAATGTTTCAGTGAAGTTGCAGGAACCAGTATCAAAATCAAATTCAGTTATATTTCATTCTTTTTTCTTTTTTTTTGGAGACGGAGTTTTGCTCGAGTTGCCCAGGCTGGAGTGCAATGGCATGATCTCAGCTCACCACAACCTCCACGTCCTGGATTCAAGCGATTCTTCTGCCTCAGCTTCCTGAGTAGCTGAGATTACAGGCATGTGCCACAATGCCCAGCTAATTTTGTGTTTTTAGTAGAGACGGGGTTTCTCCATGTTGTTCAGACTGGTCTAGAACTCCCAACCTCAGGTGATTTGCCCACCTCAGTATCCCAGAGTGTTGGGATTATAGGCGTGAGCCACCACATTCAGCCAAAAATCAGTTATATTTCTAGGTACTAGCAATGAACAATCCAAAAATGAAATTAAGAAGACAACTCACTTATAATAGCATCAAGAAGAATAAAATACTTGGGAACAAATTTAACCAAAGAAGTACAAGACCTATACATTGAAAACTATAAAACACTGTTAAAAGAAATTAAAGAACTAAATAAATGAAAAAAAAAATCCCATGTTATGAAAAGACTTGTTAAGATGGCACTACTCCACAAATTGATGTACAGATTCGGTACAATCCCTAACAAAAGTCCAACAGCCTTTTCTGCAGAAATGGACGAGCTAATTCTACAATTTATATAATAGAGATGCAAAGGATCCAGAATAACCAAAACAATCTTGAAAAGGAGGAAAACGTTGGAGGATTCACACTTCCTGATTCTAGAAATTACCACATTCAGGGCCAGGCACAGTGGCTCACACCTGTAATCCCAGCACTTTGGGAGGCTGAGGCGGGTGGATCATGAAATCAGGAGTTCGAGACCAGCCTGATCAACACAGTGAAACCCCATCTCTTCTAAACATGGTAGTGTGCGCCTGTAATTCCAGTTACTCAGGAGGCTGAGGCAGGAGAATCGCTTGAACCCGTGATGCAGAGGTTGCAGTGAGCAGAGATTGCGCTGTTGCACTCCAGCCTGGGCAACAGAGCGAGACTCCGTCTCAAAAAAAAAAAGACATGCAAATGGCTAATTATCTCATGGAAATATGCTCAGCATCACTAATCATTAGAGAAATACCAATGAAAACCACAAGCTACCGCTTCACACCCACTAGAATGGCTGTAACTACGATAATGCACAATAACAAGTGTTGGTGAGGTTGTGGAAAATTGGAACCCTCATACATGGCTTGTAGGAATGTAAAATAGTGCAGCTTCTGCGGAAAAGTTTGTCGGTTGCTCAAAATGTTAAACATACAGTTACCATAGAACCCATAAATTCCACTGCCAGCATATACTCCTAAATGTGTAACTAAAAGAAATGAAAACATGGTGTGGTCACTTTAACCCAGAGACTCTCAGGTTTATTTTGTGGGCCCTTCGGACTGCAACTCCTTAAGATCAGTACGGCGAAGGACACTGGGACGGCTTTTTTTGCAGACATTTTTCTTTTGTGTGTTGCTGCACTCTATCATCAAATGCTCGCTGTCGCAAAAGAACCGTCCCATGCAATGCTGAACTTTTCTTTTCCCTTCTGCCGTCAACCTCGGAGTAGCTTCGCTCCCGGAAGGCTTCAAAGCGCGACTAAAGACCGTGACAGAGCGCTTTACGACAGTTGCTTTGAGGCAATACCGGAGGAGAAAGATGGCGGCCACCTTGCTAGCTGCTCGGGGAGTTGGGCTGGCACCGGCCTGGGGGCCGGAGGCCTTCACTCCAGACTGGGAAAGCCGAGAAGTCTCCACAGGGGTAGGGAAAGAGTCGTTGCTCATAAGATGTGCACAAGGCCTGACGCAATGGGAAGATAAAGCTTGAGTGAGGTTAAGAGATCTGGCAGGGGCGGAGGGAAGGTGGAATGTGTTGTGCTCCAGGAATGGGGATGTGCACCCTGAGGATGGTGGAGTAGTGTGGTACTTTCGTAGTGGGAGATGGCAGGTGGACTGAAATGTGGAATTCTGGAATCCTGCGAGGCTAGTGAAGATCCTGGGCTTAAGTCTGGGATGAGTGTTTGGGGATTTGAGGGTTGGCATTCTGGTATTCTGCGGGGCGCTGAGACCCCTATAAGACTTGAAAATGGTTCAGCGGCGCACAGATTTTGTATTTTGGGAACTAGATAGAGAGATCATTGAGGTTTTATGCTGAAGAATGTGGAAAGACTCATTCCTTTTTCCTTTTTCCCAGACCACTATCATGGCAGTGCAGTTTGACGGGGGCGTGGTTCTGGGGGCGGACTCCAGAACAACCACTGGGTGAGCTCAAGACAGATTTGTGAAAGGTCTTCCCATCTTCCTTTTCTTTTCCTGCCTGCCAGCTCATCCTAATCCTCCACAGACTACTGTGGGAAGAGAGGTTTCTTCTCTCCCTGGGGATAAAGATTTGTCCCAGCTTTTATTACTTTCAGTTCCCCTCACTCTTTAGTGGAATGCTTAGAAAAGTCTGTTCTTCAGCCTGCTTCAGTTTGGATGAGAATAGGCAATACTGGAGGCCAGGCACAGTGGCTCATGCCTGTAATCCCAGCATTTTGGGAGGCCGAGGCGGGTGGATCACCTGAGGTCAGAAGTTCAAGACCAGCCTAGCCAACATGGTGAAACCCCGTCTCTACTAAAAAATACAAAAATTAGCCGGGTGTAGTGCACACGCCTGCAGTCCCAGCTATTTGGGACTGCCAAGGCAAGATAATTGCTTGAACCCAGGAGGCAGAGGTTGCAGTGAGCAGAGATTGCATCACTGCACTCCAGCCTGGGTGACAGAGCAAGACTCCATCTCAAATAAAGAAAAAAGAGGCCGGGTGTGGTGGATCACAAGGTCAAGAGATCGAGACCATCCTGGCCAACATGATGAAACCTGGTCTGTACTAAAAATACAAAAATTAACTGGGTGTGGTGGTATGCACCTGTAGTCCTAACTACTCAGGAGGCTGAGGAAAGAGAAAAAGAGAATCACTTGAACCCAGGAGGCAGAGGTTGCAGTGAGCCGAGATCACGCCATTGCACTCCAGCCTGGCGACAGAGCAAGACTCTGTCTCCAAAAAACAAGAAAAGAAAAAAAAGCAATAGTGGACATCCTATCCCTGAGCCCTAAGAGAGTGGGTGGTGATGGGATGGGGGTGGAAGACAGGCTCTTTTCCTTACCATTCTGCCCTCTTGCAGGTCCTACATTGCCAATCGAGTAACTGACAAGCTGACTCCTATTCACGACTACATTTTCTGCTGTCGCTCAGGCTCAGCAGCTGATACCCAGGCAGTAGCTGATGCTGTCACTTACCAGCTCGGTTTCCACAGGTGCTTGTGGGCAGGGGAGGAGCAAGGATCTGAAGTGAGTTGGAAGCTGAGGAGCTAAATGGCCTGACTCCCAGGTCCTGAAACTTTCTCTGTGACTTCCCTGACCCTCTAGCATTGAACTGAATGAGCCTCCACTGGTACACACAGCAGCCAGCCTGTTTAAGGAGATGTGTTACCGATACCGGGAAGACTTGATGGCAGGAATCATCATCGCAGGCTGGGACCCTCAAGAAGGAGGGCAGGTCAGATCCCCACCCCCAACCAGAGCACACTTGAGCCAGGCCTTTTATCCTCTCCCAGACATTTTATTTTTCTTTCCAGTCTCTGTCTCACTTATACTTACTATTAATGCTTCTCAGACCAGTGGCACAATAGACAGGTGAATGTACATGTGTTGGAGGGAGGATACGACTGGTAACTCTTCTCCTTCTGTCTGGTAGGTGTACTCAGTGCCTATGGGGGGTATGATGGTAAGGCAGTCCTTTGCCATTGGAGGCTCCGGGAGCTCCTACATCTATGGCTATGTTGATGCTACATACCGGGAAGGCATGACCAAGGAAGAGTGTCTGCAATTCACCGCCAATGGTAAGAGCTTGAGCTTCTGGGTCTATGAGCTTCAACCCCAACAACCCAAGGCAGGTCAACATTCCTCATTCTTGCAGTAATCCCAGCACCTGACTCTGAACCGAGCTTACTCCTTTTATCCACAGCTCTTGCTTTGGCCATGGAGCGGGATGGCTCCAGTGGAGGAGTGATCCGTCTGGCAGCCATCGCAGAGTCAGGGGTAGAGCGGCAAGTACTTTTGGGAGACCAGATACCCAAATTTGCCATTGCCACTTTACCACCCCCCTGAGTCCTGGGATTCTAGTATGCAATAAGAGATAACCCCGTACTGATGCAAAATTTAATAAAGTTTGTCAAAGAGAATCCTTCTACTTTGGGGTTCTTTTTTTGACTTCAAGCTTGAATTTTTCTAGCCCATTCCTATTTATATAAATCACTAAACTCAGAGTGCGTTGGAGAGGAGATGAAAGGGGTTTATGAATGCTTTATTCCTCAGTAAGCTTTTACATGGGTGGTTTTCTTTTTTTTCTTTCTTTCTTTTTTTTTTTTTGAGATGGAGACTTGCTCTGTCACCAGGCTAGAGTGCAGTGGTGCAATCTCAGCTCATTGCAACCTCCAGCTCCCAAGTTCAAGCAATTCTCCTGCCTCAGCCTCCCGAGTAGCTGGGACTACAAGGACGTGCCATCATGCCCAGCTAATTTTTGTATTTTTTTTTTAGTAGAGATGGAGTATCACCATGTTGGCCAGGATGGTCTTGATCTCTTGACCTCCTGATCTGCCTGCCTCAGCCTCCCAAAGTGCTGGGATTACAGGCATGAGCCACTGCGCCTGGCCACATGGGAGGTTTTCAAACCTCTTCTCCAAACCACCTTCTCCGCAATTTCCTTTCCCCCACCATATCTAGGTCCTTGAACCTCTGGATTGTGGTTGGTGTGGGGGCTACCAGCAATACTCCCTCCCTGTTCAAGCCCGAGGTGGAACTCAGAATTCTGACTAAAACTGGAGTTCCCTTCCCTCAGCCTACTTTCTGCCAGTCATCATGGGTGACTACTGCCCCTAAGGCCACAAAGACTCTCCTTCAGCCCAGCCCCATGGTCCCCTCTCTCCACACTTAACCTCTGTCACCTCACCTGTAGTCAGCAGTAGCACTGTGACTTCCTTGGCTTTTGGGAGAAAAGTGGTGCTTGTCTGCAAATGGAATTTAAGATGAATGTTGACTGGGAGAACGCAGCCACTGGAGTTCTTTTGGCCAGCTCTGGAAGCCACCATTCCCATGGTGGGGCGTGTGATCAGCCCTTTGGATAGGAGGCTAAAAATGGACCCTGGCCCCTCTGAACCTGTCCTTACTCAACTCAGCTTGATAGCTGGGACTACAGATGTGCATCACCTCACCTCAGGGCAATTTTATTATTTATTTATGTTTTTAAATAGAGGCAGAGTCTTGCTGTCACCCAAGCTATAATGTCACTGTCATAGCTCACTGTAACCTTAAACTCCTGGGCTTAAGCGATTCTCCTGCCTCACCCTGCCAATGTGCTGGAGTTACAGGCATGAGCCACTGTGACAAGACTTTTTTATTTTATTCTATTTGTTTATTTATTTTTGAGACAGAGTCTTGCTCTGTCACCAGGCTAGAGTGCAGTGACACAATCTCGGCTCACTGCAACCTTGGCCTCCTGGATTCAATCAAATCTCCTGCCTTAGCCTCCCGAGTAGCTGGGACTACAGGCATGTGCCACTACGCCTGGCTAATTTTTGTATTTTTAGTAGAGACAGGGTTTCATCATGTTGGCCAGGATGGTCTCAATCTCTTGACCTTGTGATCCACCCGCCTCAGCCTCCCAAAGTGCTGGGATTACAGGTGTGAGCTACCGCACCCGGCCTTTATTTTTTATTTTATTTTATTTTATTTTTTGAGACTGAGTCTTGCTCTGTTGCCCAGGCTGGAGTGCACTGGCACGGTCTCAGCTCACTACGACCTCTGCCTCCCAGGTTCAAGTGATTCTCCTGCCTCAGCCTCCCAAGTAGTTGGGATTACCGGCGTGTGCCACCATTCCCAACTAGTTTTTGCATTTTTAGTAGAGACAGGGTTTCACCATGTTGGTCAGGTTGGTCTTAAACTCCTGACATCAGGTGATCCACCCACCTCAGCCTCTAAAAGTGCTGGGATTACAGGCATGAGACACCACACCTGGCCTTAAATTTTTTTGGAGACAATGTCTCCCTATGTTGCTCAAGCTGGTCTTGAAGTGGCCTCAAGCGATCCTCTTGCCACAGTCTCTTGAGTAGTTGGGATTATAGGTGTGAGCCACTGCACCCAGCTCTTTTTAAGCAAAAAAAAATTTTAAGCCCAGGCTGGAGTGCAGTGGCATAATCTCTGCTCACTGCAACCTCCGCCTCCTGGGTTCTAGCGATTCTCCTGCCTCAGCCTCCCAAGTAGCTGGGATTACAGGCACATGCCACCATGTCCAGCTAATTTTTGTATTTTTAGTAGAGACGGGGTTTTACCGTGTTGTCCAAGCCAGTCTCAAACTCCTGACCTCAAGTGATCTGCCTGCCTGGGCCTCCCAAAGTGCTGAGATTACAGGCATGAGCCACCACACCCAGCCTAAAATAATTTTTTAGAGCAGTTTTAGGTTCACGGCAAAATTGAGTAGAAAATACAGAGATTTCCTATATGCCACTCTCCCCACATGGGCGGCCTCCCTCACTGTCAACTTTCAGCACCAGAGAGGAGCATTTGTTGGAACTGGTAAACCTACACTGACACATCACTCCCTGATTTCCACATGGCTACTCGTCATTCAGCTCTCAACTTAAATGTCACCTCATCAGAAAGGCCTTTTCTGACCACATGAAACTAAAGAAACCACCCCCATCCCTCTCTCTCATGACCCTGTTTCATTTTTTTCACAGCAGCACGTATCATTGTCTTGTGTTCTGCTTATTTGTTTACCTATGTATGATTGTCTACCTCCCTCTACTAGAAAGTCAGCTCAGTGAGAGGAGAGAATTCTTTTTTATTGTTTTGTTTTGTTTTGTTTTTCTTCATCACAAAGAAAGAATTCTTTATTCCTTTTTTTTTTTTTTTTTGAGACGGAGTCTCGTTCTGTCACCCACCCAGGCTGGAGCGCAGTGGCGTGATCTCTGCTCACTGCAACCTCTACTTTCTGGGTTCAAGCGATTCCCCTGCCTCAGCCTCCTGAGTAGCTGGGACTACAGGCGCGTGCCACCACGCCCAGCTAGTTTTTTGTATTTTTAGTAGAGAGGGTTTCACCATGTTAGCTAGAATGGTCTCGAACTCCTGACCTCATGATCCACCTGCCTCGGCCTCCCAAAATGCTGGGATTACAGATGTGAGCCACCATGCCCGGCCTATAGAAAGGAGAGAATTCTTTCTTCCCTTCATTGATATATCCTCCACGCCTGGCAGGGGTAGACACTCAGTATTTGCTGAATGAATATGCTTCCTCCTCCCACCTGCCATCCTGCAGACTGCTTTCACAACACTCAACTCTGAAGCTTGACATCAGCCAATTCTTATTCCTGTTTATCACACCTGGGCGCTGCATTAGATCAGCTGTGTCATTCCTGTGTCTCCCACCATAAGCAACACTTCCCACCTCAACCCCATAACCCAGCCCTGCAGCCTTGGCTCTGTCTACTCCCTCTGCACGCACACACACACACACACACACACACAGCACTTAGCAACTATGAACATATTTAATGAGAAGGTTAGAAAGGACTTGAGGAAGTGGAGATTGGGATGGCTGAGCAGTCTGGAGAAGGAAGCTTGCTCAGCCTTCCTGGAGGCTCCACTCCTCATTGTCCCCTTCAGATGGTGGAGTCATTGGCCGATGCCATGTCATGCAGCTGGTGGCGGAAGGAGAGTCGGGCTTTCCTGCTGAAGTAGGCACCAGGCCCTGGCGAGGGTGCCCCTCCCTCAGCCATGATGGGGGCGATAGCTGGACTGGGATCTGGAGGGGCAGCAGGACCCATGCCTATAAGATTGGAGGAGGAAGAAGGAATTTGTAGGTCAGGGTTCCTCCTCCCTCACCCCCAACCCAGGGTTGAGGAAAGAAGAAGCAAGGAAAGACACCTGGGGCCTGGGGGCAATGAGGAGCATTGGTGGCAGCAGCAGGGAGAGGGAGAGGGGCTGCTGCAGAGCAAGCAGGGCTGGCTCACATGAATGTCACCTGTGCATTGCATAGGATCCCCCGACTCAGAAGGGCCACCATGTTACCATCTCAAAATTTTGAAATTCTTTTTTTTTTTTGAGATGGAATTTTGCTCTTGTTGCCCAAGCTGGAGTGCAATGGCACAATCTCAGCTCACTGCAACCTCTGCCTCCTGGGTTCAAGTGATTCTCTTGCCTCAGCCTCCTGAGTAGCTGGGATTACAGGTGCACACCACCATGCCCCCCTAATTTTTTTGTATTTTTAGTAGAAATGGGGTTTCACCATGTTAGCCAGGCTGGTCCCAAACTCCCAACCTCGTTGATCCACCCACCTCGGCCTCCCAAAGCGCTGGGATTACAGGCCTGAGCCACCGCGCCTGGCCGAAATTCTTAAATTTTTGACAAGCACTGGGCCCTACAAAGTATTTAGCCAGTCCTGTGAGACTTCGGTGATCCACTTCCCACCTTTTCCCTTTTCCCTTTGCTTGTTTGAGACATTTCTCTTTCCCAGCGATGCAGTTGTCTGTCTGCCTGACCACCCCCATTTTCCTTCAGTCCACCCCATACCTGCTTCTCTTTCAGTCCCTCGCTGTCTCCGGCACCCGCACCACGGGAAACACCATGCCCCCTTCAGACCCATCTCAACAGTGGAGGCGATTGAAGCTGGGAATGGCCAGGAGGCCCCCGGGAGAGGGGTGCGGTTTCAAGCCCCCCCACCATGGCAAAACTACCACTTAGCCTCAGACCGCCTGGTGATTATAGGTGCCAAGGATAGAAGAGGGAAGAGGCGGGAGGAAGAAAGGAGTGGGGGCATACTCCCATCAGACACCTATTTTTATGCCCCATTAATTTGGGGGTCCTGATTCCCATGGAGAAGCAGAAGGTGGTTGGGAGAGGTGGCACGACAGGGACAGATGCAGAGGTGCTATGACAGAGGCAGTAAAATTTCACTGCAGCAGTGCCCGACAACTTGGTGCCAGGATGGACATTGCTGGGGACTTGTTTGTATTTTAGAATGAGAATTGAAGTGCCCAAGATGTAAACTTTTAAAGAGTACTCTATCTTTTTTAGAATGAGAAACTTTATTATACAGGAAAATGTTATGTTCTCATTAAAGGGTCTGATAGTTCCTGTCCCCTGTTATGAAGATGGTTGTAATTGATTAATTATGCTGTCAGGTAAATTCTAGGGACTTTACATGTTATCTCTTTTCACTTAATCATTTCAAAGATCTTTGGAGGTAAGTCCCTTACTGGTTAGGTAAGTCTATCCTGGTTTTACAGATGAGGAAAGGGAGGCATTAAGAGGTAAGGTAATTTGCCCAAGGTCACACAGGCAGTTATTAGCAGAATAGAAACCATGCACACCTTGAAACCCTCACCTTGAGTCCGTCTGACCCCAGAATCTACTCTTTTTTTTTCTTTTTTTTTGAGACAGAGTCTCACTTTGTCACCAGGCACCAGGCTGGAGTGCAGTGGCACAATCTTGGCTCACTGCAACCTCCGCCTCCCAGGTTCAAGCAATTCTCCTGCCTCAGCCTCCCAAGTAGCTGGGATTATAGGCACATGCCACCACACCCAGCTAATTTTTGTAGTTTTAGTAGAGACAGGGTTTCATTACGTTGGCCAGGATGGTCTCAATCTCTTGACCTCATGATCCACCCGCCTCGGCCTCCCAGAGTGCTGGGATTACAGGCTTGAGCCACCGAGCCCAGCTTTTCTTTTGAGACAAGTCTTGCTTGAGACAAGACTTGTCTTGTAAGACAAGTCTTACACCAGGCTGGAGTGCGGTAGTGCAATCTCATCTCACTGCAACCTCCGCCTCCTGGGCTCAAGTGATTCTCCTGCCTCAGCTTCCCAAGTAGCTGGGATTACAGGCACCTGCCACCATGCCCAGCCATATTTTCTATTTTTAGTAGAGATGGGGTTTCACCATGTTGGCCAGGCTGGTCTCGAACTCCTAACCTTAAGTGATCCGCCCACCTTGGCCTCCCAAAGTGCCAGGATTACAGGCATTGGCCACACACCTCGCCCAGAATCTACTCTTTTAACCACCACACTGAGCTTCTGAGGCATGTTCCCAAGCATTGATGCCCTCAGCCAGTTTGGGGTGGCCAGAGCCGAGGCTGGAAACCTCTAGTCCAGGGCACCCTAGCCAAGGACTCTGAGTGCCCTTAAGTAAAGCTGTGCAAATGCTGTTTAATCATTCCCCAAGGGTACCACAATGTGGGAAATGTCAGGTTGCACTGCTGATTACACAGTACGGCCTGAGTTAGAAATCTGTTTTTCTTTCAATGAACTTTATCGAAGCAAAATGTGCATACGATTTAATACAGACATCTTAACATACAGTTCTATGAGTATTATCAAGTGTATGCTCCCATGCAATCACCACTCCTATCAAAATATAGGACATTCTCATCAACCTGGAATATTCCCTCATGTGTCCCTTTACAGGCAATCTTTTCTCTGCACCCTGCCACAGGCAACTACTGATCTGATTTCCATCACTATAGATTGTTTTTCCCTGTTTTAGAAGTTTATGACCAAGTGTGGGGTGACTCATGCCTGCAATCCCAGCACTTTGAGAGGCCAAGGAGGGCAGATCATCTGAGGTCAGGAGTTTGAGACCAGCCTGGCCAACACAGTGAAACCCCATCTCTACTAAAAATACAAAAAATTAGCCAGGCGTGGTGGTGGGCATTTGTAATCTCAGCTACTTGGGAGGCTGAGGCAGGAGAATCGCTTGAACCTGAGAGGTGGAGGTTGCAATGAGCCAAGATCATGCCATTGCACTCCAGCCTGGGCAACAAGAGCGAGACTCAAAAAAAAAAAAAAAAGTTTATATAGGTTAGGCACTGTGGCTCACACCTGTAATCCCAGCACTTTGGAAGGCCAAGGCAGGAGGTTCTCTTGAGTCCAAGAGTTCAAGATCAGCCTGGGCAATGTGGTGAGACCTTGTCCCTACAAAAAATTTTAAAAATTAGCTGGGCATGGTGGTACATGTCTGCAGTCTCAGCTACTTGGGAGGCTGAGGCGGGATGATTATTTGAGCCCAGGAAATCTAGTATGGAACAACCGTATCGAAAAAATCGCTTGGCAGTTTCTTATAAGTTAAACATACACTTACAATATGATGGAACAACTCCACTCCCTACCTACCCCAGATAAATGAAAACTGTCCACACACAGACTTACAGGAATGTTTGCAGGAGCTTCATTTTTATTTGTTTATTTATTTATTTATTTATTTGAGACGGAGTCTTCCTCTGTCACCCAGGCTGGAGTGCAGTGGCGCAATCTCAGCTGACTGCAACCATCGCCTCCTGGGTTCATGTGATTCTTCTGCCTCAGGCTCCCAAGTAGCTGGGACTACAGGCGTGCGCCACCATGTCCCGCTAATTTTTGTATTTTTAAAGTAGAGACGGGGTTTCACTATGTTGGCCAGGCTGGTCTCGAACTCCTGATCTCATGATCCGCCTGCTTTGGCTCCCAAAGTGCTGGGATTACAGCCGTGAGCCACCCCGGCCTACAGGAGCTTTATTAACAACGGACAAAACTAGAAACCCATATGTCTATCAAAAGAAGAGACAAATAAATCTGCTTTAAAAAAAAAATTGAAATAATACTCGAAGAAATTTTGTTTCCCCCTAGACTGCCAATTCCAACGAAGCAGGCTCCGTAACCATCTTATTTACTACCTTACTCTAGTGTCTGGCACGGAGTAAGTACGCAATAAATGTTTGGTGAATGAATGAAAGAATGCCCGCTCTCATACACTAATGGTTTTATAGCCACCAGCCCTCGGCCCTTTTACGCCCTCATTCCTTCCAGGTACAAACGCTATCCGGGCTAGGCCGAATGTGGTTCGCAGCGGGCCCAGAAGGGGGGCACCCAGCCGCAGCTCCCGCAGCGGAGGCGCGTCCCCCGGGGCCCAGGCAGCGTCCCCGGCTGCAGGGTCCCGGGACGGGCGCCGAGCGGAGGGATGCGCGCAGAGCGGGTCCTGGGAGGCGGCGGCCGGGCCCGCTGGGACCGACAGCGCGGGACGCCCCGACGCCGGGCAGCACTCGCCGGACGCACCGAGGGGACCGTGCGGGCCCTCAGGGCACACGACAGCCCCCGGGCTCCCGGCGGCGTGCGAGGCAGCGCGGCGGGTCAAGGGCGGCGGGGGCGGGACAGGACAGACGAGAATCCCGCGGAGGTGAGGCCGGGGGCCGTCCCGCCCCCGAGGGCAGGCCCTGAGTCCCGGCCCCGCCCCGGCCCGCTGGGGCGTGGGCTCGGGCTGCTACTCCGCTCTGCTCTCTTGGCTTCGGGAACCCGCGCGGGCGCAGGCTCCGACTGCCAGGGTGAGGGGGCCGTGAAGGGGCGCGCAGG
>PVKP010014943.1:0-51614 GCA_004027715.1 Plecturocebus donacophilus
CAACACAACCCTCCATCACCAAGACCATAATCCTCCATTACCAACACCACCCTCCATCACCAACTCCACAACCCTCCATCACTAAAACCACAACCCCTTTTCACCAACACCATAACCCTCCATCACCAACACCACAACCCTCCATCACCAACACTACAACCCTGTATCAACAACACCACAATGAACCATCATCAAAACCATAGCCCCCCATGAGCCACAACACAATCTTCAATTACCAATGCCACAACCTCATCACCAACACTACAACCCTTCATCAACAACACCAAAACCCTCATCACCAACACCACAATTCCTATTGACATCACAACCCCCATCACTCAACACTGTGACAAACCATCATCAAAACCAAAACCCCATCACCAACATAAATAACCCTATGAGCAACAGCACAACTTCCTATCACCAACACTGCAAACCCCCATCAACAACACCACAACCCTTCGTTACTAACACCACAACCCCTTATCACCAACATCACATCCCTCCATCACCAATATCACAACCTTCCATCATCACCACTACAACATTCCAACACCAACAGCACAACCCCATCACCAACAGCACATTTTTTCACAATATGGGGGACAGGTGAGGTAAAGGTTTGGTGGGAATGGAAATCCTTCCTTGGCTCAGAGCCATTGAGTTAAAGAAATAATTTTGAGGTTGCAGGACCTTAATACACTCTTGTAATCTGGCTATCTTTTTCTCTAAACCCACCAATTCCTCCGTAAAATTTCTAACACATCTTTGCACTACAAATGTCACCACATTTTAACACCTTATTTTTATGTTTTGAAGACAAAATGAAAAGCAAGATCATAATGTTTCAAGGTGTCAACGAACCTTTGTAACTGAGTGACTGTTCAGGACCCTTAAGCATAAGCCATGACTACCCTAGGACATTATAGCTACACACAAGAACAAAAAGACAGCCCAGGCCAGAGCAAAGTCCCCTAAGGCTCTGTTTCTAACCCTGAAGTTAACGTGTTAATGATTTCCTTGCTGGCTTTATTCATCTGCTACTCCTTGCTAAAATCCCTATCACCTACAATTTCCAGAAATTTAGACATATTTCTAAATTTCTCTAAACCTATTACATCATCTGTAAATTAGAAACAAAATTGATTGGCTTGACTTGAAAGTTTCTAGGCTTTATCTTCCCCAGGAAACTCAATTCAGCTGTCTTTCTATGTCCTCTCATACATGCTCTTATTTACCAATTCAAAGGTAGCTGTCAACTTTTGTTGACAATTCTCACAGTCAACTTTTGTGAGAATAAAGTGGGCAATATATGAATAATTGAATAAGGCAGTCTGAAAATGTCAATCACATAGAAGAAGAGTATATTACCATTACTAGTACCATTATGCTACAATTTAGAGCCTGAGTTATGTTTCTCTTGTACACTGTTTTTCCAACAATTATCAATTTCTATTAAGTTTTCTCTACATGTAGGAGATTGAATACAAATATGCCTTCAAATTCCCTCTCTTACTTTTGTTTTACTCCTTATCCCTGAAGCTGGAAATTTCTGTGATTGTCCTCCTCTTTTCCCAACCTCCTTTCTCTTTCTGATAGAGGACATCTTGCTAGATCCAACTACATAAAGACCAAGTTATCATGGACCTCATGACAAATATCCCTCTATTGGGTTATGGAGCTCAGAGAATGAAAATCACACTGCTTAGCTGGACAATCTACTCTTTCTGTAATCAAGTCTCCTTCTGTCATTTCAGGTTATAGTCCAAAATCCTTACAAGAATTCCCTACTCCCCCTAGACTAGTGTGTTTATTATGCTTCAAGTAAAGACACTTAGTGAATTAGCGCTTCCACGCCCAGCCTCTGCTCCATCTATATGCTACCCTTACCATTCCCTGCTATAGAAATCCATACCCCAATCTTCCAAGGCCAAATTTTCATGTCAGCAAATCCTCTCCTAAACTGTACAGACAGGGAACATATGTTTTATTACTTCCTATCACAGCCACCTAGCACAGAGCAGGGCATATAAAATGTGCTGAATGATTGATTGATTGAATAAATGAATAAGTTAATAAATCAGAAAATGAATGAAGCAGGCTTTCCTTGACTAGACTAGTGCACGGTGATTTCTCTTTCTAAATTCCTGCAGCATCTGCTGTCTGATCATTTATTTAGTTCATAATATTTAGTGCCTCGTGGTATTAATTAACAATCCATGCAAGTAAGTCTCCTCTTCCCAGTGGGATGACAGGTACCTGGGAGTCAGAGTCTGAGTCATGTTTCGGGAACCTCCAGCATCAGCAGGGCAGCATCCTGCCCTCTCCAAATGCTCATTGATGGATTGAGCATCAGACCACCTGAATCTCCACTGCCAAGTATCAGCAGCAGGCCCTCTTGTGAGCATTGGCCATAAATCACAGGTTAAACCTTTCCTAGTTATTAATGCCTGGCTCATATTTCAAGGTAACCTGGATCCTGAAAACCCTTGATCAAGGCATAAAGGGAAATTATCTGGCTTTGCCGTCTCCTAGGGTCTGATAGGAAATCACAGTACATTTGTGGTTGATGGCGAAGGTGTGGTTTCCTTAGCATAAGCTTGAATGCTGAGATCAAACATCCATAGGCTAAACATTAAGATAAACTCCAGATAATTATTTTCCTATTCTCCCCAAGATATAGCACAAACTCTGGGGTCCCTGACCAAAATGCTCCTTCATCCTTTGTCCTCTGGGCCCCAGGCATCAAAGCCCCCAGAGTCTTACACTTCTGGTTTTTGTTCTATTTCTCTTCTCTTATTAGAGCAGCCTTTCCTTCTTTCTTTATTTGGCCAAATTCTATTTATTCTTCAGAACCAAGCTGTGATATCACCACCTCTAGAAAGTCTTTTCTTTCTCACCTGTCCTGTTGCCTCTTCCCTATGCTTCCCTAGTGACCCAAGCACACATCCTGTCATTCATAAATGCCTTTTACTGTCTCTTCCGACCATGCCTATGAGCTTCTGGAGGGCAGTACCTCACTCCTAGGTTCAGCCACAGTACCCGGTACAGAGCAGATGTTCCAAAAGTTTCCTAAAACCAGTGGAAGCAAAGCAAATTATAGGAGAGAATGTCAAAGTAAAAGATATAAAAGAAAAAGGGAGGTGATAGCAGGTTTACAGTAAGATAAACGTGCTATGATTTTAAAAAAAAATCTAGCTCCTGTAGTGCCCCTTTTGAGTGAGAGATAAAGAAAAAGAGTGAGTTAAGAAATAAAATATTTTGATAGGGAAGCCCTCGTGGAGTTAGGCTGGAAGAGCAAGCAAAATGAAGGTGAAGATGCTGCGTCAGAATCTGGACAATTATGTCTGTGAAACCAAGTTGGACTTATAGAGACTTCCAAGAAACTGTGATCCTGCCTTACATCCTTTTGAGGTCCCATGAGAATATGTAAGAGCTTTACATGCTACCAAATTGGAACAGGTATTTGCAAAAACATTCCTTGCTTCACTGGATGGTCACCGAGATGGAGTCAATTGCTTGGCAAAGCATCCAAAGAACCTGGCTACTGTCCTTTCTGGGGCATGTGATGGAGAGGTTAGAATTTGGAACCTGACTCAACGGAAATGTATCCATACAATACAAGCACATGAAGGCTTTGTACGAGGAATATATACTCGCTTTTGTGGGACTTCTTTTTTCACTGTTGGTGATGACAAAACTGTGAAGCAGTGGAAAATGGATGGGCCAGGCTATGGAGAAAAGGAAGAGCCATTACATACAATATTAGGAAAGACAGTGTATACTGGGATTGATCATCACTGGAAAGAAGCTGTTTTTGCCACATGTGGACAGCAAGTAGACATTTGGGATGAACAAAGAATTAATCCTATATGTTCAATGATCTGAGGATTTGACAGTATAAGTAGTGTTAAATTTAACCCAATTGAGACATTTCTCTTGGAAAGTTGTGCATCTGACAGGAATATAGTACTATATGATATGAGGCAAGTTACTCCTTTGAAAAAGGTTACCTTAGACATGAGAACAAATACAATTTTTGGAACCCTATGGAAGTTTTCATTTTTACAGTGGCAAATGAAGATTATAATTTATATACTTTTGATATGCGTGCACTGAACACTTCTGTATTGGTCCATATAGATCATGTATCTGCAGTCCTTGATGTGGATTACTCTCCCACTGGGAAAGAGTTTGTGTTTGCTAGTTTTGATTAATCTACTCGAACCTTTCCTGTAGACAAAAGTAGAAGCAGGGAGATGTATCACATAAAGCAAATGCAACATGTTATCTGTGTAAAATGGACATCTGACAGCAAGTATATTATGTGTGGATCTGATGAAATGAACATTCGCCTATGAAAAGCTAATGCTTCTGAAAAATTGGGTGTGCTTACATCAAGAGAAAAAGCAGCCAAGGATTATAACCAGAAATTGAAGGAAAAATTTCAGCAGCATGCTCATATAAAACGTATAGCTCATCATCGACATCTACCAAAATCTATTTACAGCCAAATTCAGGAGTAGCGCATAATGAAAGAAGCTCATCGACGAAAGAAGTGAATTGTATTAAACACAGCAAGGCTGGATCTGTGCCAATTGTGTCAGAGAAGAAGAAACACATAGTGGCAGTTGTAAAATAATTGGAATTCCTAACAATCCTGATATATAATTATTTTTTACTTTTGATTTGAGAACTCTACAAATAAAAGTATTGGGACTAGATTAATTGAAAACATTAAAAAAAAAAAGAAATAGAATGTTTTGATTGTCATTATCCAAAACTTAAAAAGCTGAAGATTCTCAAGAAATTACTACTTTGGTAAACACTTCCAACCTTTGCTTGGCATCTTAAAGTTCACATAATGCACTTCTCAGTTCTCTATAACATAATATGCTTCATCATGTTGTTATCTTCTGAAACGCAAACTCTGTCCTCAGCCAGACAGCTTGTTGTGACAATCACAGCCCTGTGGCTATCCACTTATTTGCCCTTGCTAATGAGATTTTCTCATCAACATTATCTTAGCTCAAATACTGAGGCATTAATGACAACTTAATTGAAGCAGAGGATGAAGCTTATGGCCTCATCATGTTTACTTGATGTGCAGGTGGTAGCTAGCTACAAATACCTTCTATGAAAAAGGGCAATATTTGGAAAGCAGCTTTGTTAATTGCAGGCCTGTAGCCTGTAAGCCTCTGGTTGCCAGCATTCCATAGGGTGAGCACTTCCATCCTGCATGATACAGCTTTCCAGGCCATCTACCTACCTCTGAGACCTCCTCTGCCCTTTATCTAATTAGTACCTCCCCTGAGTATAACTCATTCCTAGGTTTGACACAATATGCAGCATATAATTGTTGTAACAGGAATGTTTGTTAAAAATCACTAACTCTTCTTTCCCTGTTAAAATTATATCCTTTGGAAATGTTTTAAAGACCAACCCCACTAGTTTATTCATGCATGTGGCAAATAGCTATGGAAGACATGTGGTAAGTGTGGTGTTGGACCAAGGCTTGGGAAAATAATATTCTTGTTTCCATGGATGCTTACATTTCTAGTAATGAAAAGGTCATTAATTATAGACATACTAATATACATTGCATGAGCTGAATCATGTCCCTGCAAAATGCATAGGTTAAAGTCCCAATACCTAGTACCTAAAAACACATTTGTATTTGCAGAAAAGATCTTTAAAAATGTAACTGTGGTAAAATACGTTTCCATATGTTTGGTGTCCTTATGATCAGAAGCTACTTGTCCTTATGAGCAGAAGCTATTTGAACAGAGACATGCACAGAGAAAAGACCACGTGAAGACAGAAAAAAGACGACCATCTGCAAGCAAAGAGAGAGGCCCACAGAAGAAATCAATCCTGCCAACATCTGGATCCTGGATTTTAGCTTCCAAAATTGTGAGAAAATACATTTCTGTTGTTGAAGACACTTAGTCTGTGATATTTTCTTATAGCAACCTGAGCAGGTGAATACATATATATACACACTTAGGGCAAATGTTACAAAGGAGAAAAAAAGAGAAAACCAAAAGAACAAGGCATTTGGCCTGCCTTGAAAAGGTTTCTTGAGAAAATATCAATTGAGATTAAATTCTAAAAGCTAAGAGGGGTCACGTCAAGCATAGCTACAGGATGACATATTTTATTTAATGCAAGTGCAGTCAATGCTCGATAATCATCAAATACACATTCATTATGGCTGTTGATCCAAGAATCTTACCATACTTTGAGTGAGAGAACAAGCCAGTCACAGAAGTCTACTGGCTATAGAAAATTAACTGATAGAAAGCACGGCTTAATTTTTTTTTTGAAACGCCTTCTCTCTAATTAGTACTATTCAAGGAATTATAAAAAGAGTGAAACATTATAAGGTGGTTGAGGAAATACGATAAACACTATTGCTTGCTTCTAGGAATAAATGGTATGAGCTGAGATGGCATCACCACTAAGCCATTTGCCTTGACTGTAGACACTTTTTCATGGTATTTTCTTGATTTCTGGCTCTTGGCTGGCCATGTTGCCTTTAGTCCAAAGATTCTGTCTGTCCCAGGTGATCAGCTTTCACCTTTTGCCTTTTCAGCTAATAATCAGCAAGTGGTGCCAGCTGTCAGGGTCAGATCTCTCAGTTTGGATTCTTTCCCCTTACCTTCTGGATTTCATTCTATTGTGCCAAGACCGTGTCTTTAAAATGTAGATTCACCCTTTAATGCTGAAAACCCCAGTCTGAGTTTGATGCCTCTGGTGACTTCAAGGCAGTACACTGAACATCTGGGGAGCTCTAGGGAGAAGATGCTTTAACGGAATCCAAAGTGGGCTCTCTGCCTGCCTCACTGCTGCTTGCTTTGCCTCCTGAAGAGATGTTCGCATATACCAACCGTCAGCTATAAGAAAGCTGGTTCCATAGCCAAAGACCCTTGCTGTGTCTCCGCCTGGTTTTCTCTCTGCATGAAATAGCTTCAATACCTACAACTAATATTGTTCCTCTATTAACATAGTTTGAAGACCTATATATTTTGTCAACCCTCCTACCTATATAGGCAAACATGCACACACACACACACGCACACACACACCCACACCCACACACACATGCACACACACACCCGCACACACACACACACACACACAGAGAGAGTAGTTTACTGTCATCTAAGGGAGGTCCCAAACAAAAAACCCCATTTGCATTTGGATATGTCTCCTAATTCTCTACAGGTTGTGAAAAGCCATAGCATGACCTGTTTTTAAGATCATGCATACAACTCATCCCCAAAGACCATGGTATCAAAGAGGCCAAGTTTACTTTTCTGTCTCCACAAAGTGCACCAGAGTTTTGGGAGATGAGACGCATGACCTCTGGCAAGAGGCTTGGCTCTGGGTACTCCCAATCAATTAGGACCACTTATGCCAGTTTCCAAAGAAGAGCCTTGGATTGATTATTTCTTTGAAGACAATAAGGGATGGGGCTGGCCTACTGTTTTATTTCAAGCAATCATGGATAGTGCTGGAGGGAGCATCTTTGATTCTAGACTGATCCCCTCCTTCAGCAAATGAGGACAGTGAGGCTAAGGCAACAAGACTTACTCATGTCCTGCATCTGATTAGAGCACAGCTAGGCTGGGGCATGACCACTGAAGCCTGAGTTCAAGCTCTTTGTCCAGACTATCTGACATTTTAAGAAGCACTACAAAAAAGCAAAAACAACAAACAAAACTTAAGCTAAAACTCCATACCTCCTTCTTCCGATTCTCCTTACCCTGTATTTTCCCATCAGAAAAATAAAAATAACATTGAAATGTCAGATCACTTTCAAATAATTAGAGTGGTGCCAGTTTTCTCTTAAGATTGCTTACCATTTCACAAGACATTCAAAACATTCTGTCCTATTCCTCCTAAGAAAACAAACCAGGTGGTCTCTTTTACCTTTATAAAATGTCCTGTTTTCTTAGTAATTCAGGTTGTTTCGAAAATACTAAACTCCATTCTAAGCATCTCCATAGAAGCCTTTAAAACGACGGCCACATCTTTCATTAAAAAATAGAACATAACATCTATTGCTCAATGAAAGGGTGTGGAGTTTGAGAGATCCTCATGACCACATGACCATGTGAGATGACCCCATGGCACCTGGTACCTTATGAAAAGTAAGAAAGAACTGGGAGCTTAAAATGTACAAATTAGGTTATCCAGGTAGTTGCTCATTCACTGAAGAATTGCCTAAGTGGATTTCCTGATAAGGTTCACAGTTCAATATGACTTCTAGAAGGTGTTCTCTGCTTCAGTGAAACTCATGCATTTCCACATGGGGTGAAGATCAGATCTCTCAATTTGAATTCTGAGAGAGCTAACCTTGATTCATGGGGCACAGGGAAAATCAGAATGCGAAAGGCTGCACAAAGTGGGGCAATATACTTAGAAGTAGATAGGCCCTTACTTAGGTAGACCTTACTTGGTAATCTTCATCCTTAGATGATAATCCTATTAAGGAATCAGTACTTAGCACCAAGAAAAGTCTGAAGAAAGTATGACCTATTTTCTCAATGAATGTCTGTGTGTGTGTGTATGTGTGTGTGTGTGTGTGTGTGTGTGTTGATATATGGATATGTGTGTGTGTGTGTGCACTGATATATGTATATATATATATGTGTGTGTGTGTATATATATATACACATACATACATATATATAATTTACCTTTTTTAGGTGGAGTCTCACTCTGTCACCCAGGCTAGAGTGCAGTGGCACAATCTCAGCTCACGGCAATTTCTACGTCCCAGGTTCAAGCGATTCTTCTGCTTCAGTCTCCCGAATAGCTGGGACAGGCATGTGCCACTATGCTCAGCTAACTTTTGTATTTTTAGTAGAGATGGGTTATCTCCATGTTGGTCAGGCTGGTCTTGAACTCCTGACCTCCCTCCCATATTATTTACTTTATAATAGTATATAGTTAATTTTCACTAAAGTACACAGAAGTTTATAAAGACAACAGACTTCCAATCTAGTGTGAATTCCAAGTAACACAAGAATAAGACCACCAAGTAAATTGTTTTTGAAAGACACAGCTTTAGACCTAAATAGCCACTTTCCTTTAGGGGAATTTTGCAATTTGTCTATAGATGTAAAACAATTTCTTCACATTTGAGTTATATAAGCAGCGGACAGTATGAACAATGAATATGAGAGCAGCAGGACAGTGTGTAAAGACCACGAACTTGGGAATTCTAAGAAGAAGTCTGAGATTAAACCTCACTTTGGCTACTTTAATGTAAATTCGGATTCTCAATTTCTTTCTATGAGTGTTGGTATACTAACCGTCCTATGAGGTTTTTTGAGTTTTTCTGCAGTTTTGTGTGACAAGGCCCTAGAGCTATGCCTAACTGGCACAAGATCAACAATGGCTGCTGGCTCAACTTTCACATCACTTATGGTGAAATGAGGTCTTCTACCTTTCCTCATACTCACATACATAAGGCTTGCAAAAAGAGGAGACGGCAAAAATAGAAAATAAAGAAATATACAAGAAAGGGGTATCACTGTTGTCCTTCGTCTTCCTGAAACTTCATCCCTAGAACAACTAAATTCAGATGTCTTCTATTTTGAGCATGCATTTAGTTTGCACATCTCTCCTTGATCTTCAATGCAAAGAGCCCTAAATAAGAACTACTTCCTTCCTAAAAAGCCATGCACACTGTACAAAGCTCTGGGAACAGGGCTGAAGGCGCGAGGCATCATTGTGCTGCCCTTTCCAAAGGAATTACCTTCTCTTTTAGATCCAGGATGTTAGAACTAGTCTCAAATCGACCTTTGATTATCTGCATTCTCTGACCCATTTGTGACACACCAAGTGTAAAGGATAGCCCCGCTGGCCCTTAAAAAGTATAGGAACAATTGTCATTACTTTTTTCATTGTTCATATGAGATGTTAATCTCTTATAAAGCCAATATAAACTCAAGTACTTTGAAAACAAGTTTCCTCAGAAATGTAAGGGAAGAGAAAACTATTTTTGTTTGATTATTTGTTTGTTCTTCCTCCTCTCAGATAGGAAAATACCAGAATACACAAAATCTTGATCCATTCCCCACCCCCCCAAAAAAGTTCACATTTTCCAAAACGTAGAAATTCTCCTTAGGAGAGAATTACACAAGAGTTTTTGAGAACTCTGGCTGCACATTTTAAAAACTTCTTTTTGCTGATTTCATTTTCTGAGAGGTGAGTCTGAAATAACTGATGATTTGTTCCTTTTCTGCAGCTAAGTAAAGTGGCAGCTCTTACCAGACTCTCTTTTGGTCATAAATGCATTTTAATGGACTGACAAGTGCTTAATAATACAGGCAGCACCTGGATTTTTAACAGCAATGTGCTGTCAGGGCCTTCCTTGTATTAAAACTGCATTTTTGACCTGAGGCCTACAAGTCTCTGTACTCAAAAACATCTCACCGATTAGAGAGAAACAGCTCAGTTCCAGCTCACATTTTTCTTTTTCAAATAAGGAGGATTGAGGTTTAACTTTTATAATTCTGAACATGAAAAATATTATAATTCTAAGTGATTAACTCACCTCCATTACTGGAAATCTAATACATTTTATAAAAGTCCTCTGACTGCACAAATTCATTCTTAACTTTTATGTCTTTGTAGAATGAGGTCCCTTCTAGCTATATGTCTTGAGTCAGCATGGAAGAAAGAAAAATGTGTTAAATAGCTACTCAACACTTTGTGCAGTATTTGAGATATACCACCTCATTTAATTGCCCACATCAACTTATAAAGTAATTTTTTTTTTATCTCTTGTGATAGACAGTCTCTAAAATGATCCTGGATAATCTGTGCCTGCTAATACTCATGCCCTGGTGTTATCCCCTCCATTTGAACACGAGCTGGACATGTTTACTTGCTTCTAAGGAACAGAATATGGCAGAGGTGATGAGATGCTGTTTTCGATATTAGATTATAAAAAGACTGCGGCTTCTATCTTGGGTGTTTTTTCTCACTCTACCTTGGCAGCCTTCTGGAGAGGCTGATGAGGAAAAGCTTATGAAAGAAACCAAAATATTTCACCCCAAAATATATTTCTTTGACATAATTTGAGAGATCTGTTCAGAAAGAAGTCACCCTGCAAAGCTGTCTCTTGTGGGGGGACTTGCACCTGCAGAGAAAACCTGCATCTATACAGTAAGGCTTTCTGTGAGGCTCTCCCTTGTTCGGGTCTATGACTTAGAGTCTAACACATTTAAGAATCTGAAAGAAACATTTATCATTTATTCTCTTTAAGGGCTGCTACCTGTATGACTTTATCTACATCTTAAGTCCACCTTGGAAAACAGAACCTCCTCTTCTCTCCCCTCATTACCTGTCTTGCCACATAATCTGATTTACTACCATACTGGTATTTTTTGTTGTTGTTGTTTTGTTTTGTTGAGATGGGAGTCTCATTTTGTCATCTAAGCGGGAGTGTGGTGTTGTGATCACGCCTCACTACAGCCTCGACCTCCCTGGGCTCAGCTCATCCTCCTACCTCAGCCTGCCGAGTAGCTGGTACTACAGGCATGCACCCACATGCCCAGCTGATTCTCAGTTTCTTGTTGAGATGGGGTCTTCCATGTTATTCAGGCTGATTTTGAACTTCTAGGCTCAAGAAATCTCCACACCTTGGCCTCTCAAAGTGGTAGAATTACAGGCATGAGCCACTGTGCCGGGCCATAACATGTTTTTAGCCATGTTCCAAACCCCTGTTCTTTCTGTAATCTCAAGATGGCATAAAAGCATCAATCAACTGCCATTTCTTTGGGCTTTTATATTTTGTATGACTCTGTAACTCTTATGCACACATGTGCATGTGATAACATGTGTATGCATTTTTCCTGTTAATTTTTCTATTATTAATTTCTTTTATAGACTCAAGTTATTGTAAATAACTTGAGGGGAAAAATTAGAACTTCCCTACATGTGGAAGTGGATTTTCTGAGGCCTGCCTACAGTCACATGAGTAAGTGTGAAAGATCTTCCTCCATTTAACCTTGCCATGGATGCAGCCCCCATTGGCAATTTGATTGAGAGCTTATGGGAGACTCTAAGCCAGTCACCAGCCAACTGGCCCCTGGATTTCTGGTCCACAGAAATTGAGACATAACAAATAATGTTCTCAACCACTAAATATTACTATCACTTGATATGCAGCTATAGATAACTAATACACCTCAGTTTACATATGAGACAATGTTTATCCAGGGCTGCAGGAAAGGAAGAAAAAAGGGTATTAATGCTTTTAAAGTTGACTGTCTGAATTCCAGACCCAGGCCCTTCTGCTATGCTCAGGGGTTCAGTGGGCCATTTTGTTCACTTACGGACATTTGAATGTCTCCCATGATTTGACAAGACCAAAACTATGAGAAAAGAAAAACAGCTCAGAGCAGTCTGAACTATGTGAGTTATGCAAAATATATCAGGCCCAGATAGATGTGAGTATGAAACTTTAGTCACACGCCATTCCCCTGAGCTCGTGGCACCCATACTCCGGGCTATTGTTTAGTCATTTTTATCCTAACTAGCTGCCTCACTCATTATCTCCTTTCCCCTGGAATCTGTGATACAAAGAACAGTGCATAGGCAATTTTTAGCTGTTATGATTTTAATGTATATTTCTGATAAACAGCGCAGAAACTGGGCCACTTTTTCTTTGCTTTAAAAATCTGCTTCTAACTGCAACTAATCAGAGCAGAGTATACATTCAGGGCAACTTGAATCTATATTCCCAGGTTGCAATCCTCAAGCTTGGCCCAAGTAAACAATAGAAGCATCCACACTTTCTAAGGGGCATAAGAATAATTACCTTACTCATTATATAAGTTATATCCTTTACAGTTTAACTCAATTTTTGCTAATCTATTGGATCAAAAAAAAAAAAAACACAGTCCAGTTGAGAGAAAAACATCTAAATTAAATTGTAGTATAATCCATGATGGATGCTGACCTATGGTGAAAAGCAGAGGGAGACTATTATTCAGATTGTTTACTTCTGTAGACTTCTGAAATCACTTCATCTATTAGCATGCTGCAGCCCAATGCCTGCCCAACCCTTGGCATGTGAGATTTGACCTCAGTAAGTATTTGTCAACTTAGTAAATACACCGCTACTTGAGGGCATCAGATATTGGTAATATAACAGATGGAAAAGGAAGGAGAGGTTTTCACGTTTCATGTTGAAGCAGCAGCAGGTGGAGAAGCCAGGGTATTGAAAAACACAACTTGTTCATCGGCCTTTGCATATTGTCAGACAGTAAGATCTGTGGGACATGGCAATGAAACAGGGCTTCCCGAACTTTGACCATCTGAGGACCAGTTAAAAGTTTTGCCATTCCCTGGCGCCGTATGTACTAGCATTTACTTAATACATTTAAAGTATATGCGTATACATATATTTTTTTAAAGGATTTTTAAAATTCGCTGATTTTTACTTGAAATATAATTTGGGGGCTATAAAAAGTCCCATGGTAATGTGGTTTAAGAGGAGAATATAGAATTGGAAGTGAGACAAATTCAGGATAAAATCTCAGTTCCATCACTTAGGAACATGGTATTTTGAAGTGATTGCCATGATTTCTGAATTCCTCATCTATTAAGTGAAAAATAGCAACTTCCTTCAGTGAGCATGGTGAAGGTTCCATATGATATATGCCATGTTTGTAGAGAACCTAGCAGAGATCTCTATATATTGTCTAGATAATGCTAAATATTCCCAAGTAAGGATTCTTATTCCTTCTTTCCATTGAGACTGCTAAGAGACAAAGAAATTAAGGCATTTACCAAAATTGACATAGCCAATTCTAAATTAACTCTTTTGTTTACTGCTAAGAAAAAAAATGCTGCCTCTCCAGACTTGGAGTAAATTTTTGAATACTGGTCTAGTTCACATCCCTGAAATCTAAATTCTGTATGTTTCTATGAAGATCTCAACCTTTGTTCATTTGGCTAAACAGGAAACCGACCCAGAGTGTCAGCAGACAGTACCTGTGAGGATTTCAGCTACGTGTTCTGTCATTTTCTGAATCACGAGTCTCAGGATTCCACCCTCCAGGCTCAGTAGCAGGGTCCCCGAGCCCTCAGACAGCTCTGTGGACAGAAGCAGACCATCCTTGTTCCACGTTCGAAACTGGAAACTCACTGAGAGCCCATCAATCTGGGGGGTGCCAGGCAGCAGCAAATAGCTGCCGCTGGAGTTGACAAATGTGATGGGCACAATCTGTGGTTCGGAGCAGGAAAAAGTGACATTGCCCTGGAAAACAATAAAAGTCAAACATATAAAAGCCATTTTTTATTCTGCAATCTGACAGTTGTTATAAACAACCACCTGAAGCTGACCTTAATTTCAGGATCATTCTACATTCAGTGGCAAGATCTTAAAGGAGAAAAAAATGTCGGCTTTATTCAGACACACTGACAAGATTGTTTTCCATTCTTGTGTTAAGGATCACAAGGCTATCTGCAAAGAGGGCCATCTGAGATACCCAGAGGGAAGTGGGATAGAAGCATCCACACTTTCTAAGGGGCATAAGAATAATTACATTTACTCATTATATAAATACCTACGGCAAGTCAACTATGTGCCAAATTCACAATGTGGAACGTGCTAAAAAGGGGATAGATACCTGCTTCCGTGGGAGCCTGGCAGGAGGAATAAATGGACAAGCAAAGGTTATGCAAGGGAAAATAAAACAAAGGAGGGAGCTAGGGAAGGGTGGGGTGAGGGTACCTTGACTAGCATTTTCAGCAAAGGGCACAGTTTCTGCAAAGTCTTGAAGAAATTAGCAAAACAGTATCCCTAAAGAATTCCAGGGAACCTGCCATTTCTAAGTAGTTAGTGGGACAGGAAGGGCCAGGTAGCATAAAGGAGGTAAGTCTGGAAAGGTGAGTAGAGGCAGAGCTTGAAATCCCTCTCATGCTTCCTGAATAGGTTTCATTAAAACTTACAGTGAAGTGACATGGGCCATAGATTTAACTTAGTAAAAGGGAGAGGACTGCTCTTGTGGAATGTTAAGTATGTATCAAACCCAAAAGAACAGTAAGAAAATTATTCTTTGCATAAGTGTGAAGAAAATGGATCCAAGTTTATTTGAAAATCAGTAGAATAAGGAAGTTAAGAAATGTGGGACATTAAGAAATGTGCCCACCTTAGCCCTGTGCGGGGGTCACTTCTAATGGGTGAGTAAGAAGAAAGCCTGTAATATTTCATAAATTGTGAATAGGTGTTCTACCAGGAAAGCCATTTGGAATTTTTATTGTAAGCTCTATAACCAACCACCTCCTATTTTCCATCCCTATCATTTTCATCCTTCAGGCTCCAAACACTGATCTCCATAACTATGCAGTGATGTCCTTTAGGTAACTTCATCCACATAGCCATGGACTTAGCATCTTCCCTGTAAATGTTTCCCTTCAAGGCCACGGCATAGCTGCCTTTGCACGACACTGTGCCTCAGCCTTTCTGAGCTTGCTCCCGCAGCCAGCATCACTCATGCAAAAAAGGTAAGGCTCCCACAAGCGGAACGCCCTAATCTGAATAGCTAGCTGAATTCAGATTTCCACCAAGGTAGTCAGGTGGCAGAGTTAGATATGTAGTAGTGTTCTCAGTCCCAGAAGGGGTAATGGTTCATTCCAAAAACCTCTTACCCAGAAAAACATCCCTAGGTTCCCAACCATGTTGGTTTATGATAGTCCTGTATTCTTGAAAATGTATAACAGTCCCCAAACAAACTTCTGCAAGTAGCACATTTCTGATGATTCATTCATCAATCACACTGCTGTGAGCATATTATTGCATGAATCATTTGTTGTAGTTGTTCAGATGTTTTCTTCCCTTTAGGCTAGATCCTCAGAAGTTAATTAATGTGTCAAAGGGTAAAGCCCTTGATATCCATCAAGCAATCACCCACAGTTTATACCACCCCACTGTGCCAGACAATAGGATAGGCACTTACATGTATATCTTGTGAATTCTGCACAACAATGCCATAATATGCTATTTTCTTCATTTAAAGGATGCACCAACTGGACTTAGAATAAATAACTTAGCAAAAGCCATGCACCCAGTTAGCAGGGAACATGGAAGACAAACACATGTTTGTCTAATTTGGAGTCTTCTGCTTTTAGTCACCAACTCTGATACCTCCATCCTCTGCACTGAGTGCTACCATTAAAAAAAAATCTACCAACTTGTTCCTGGTTTCTCATAGTTGTTTTGATTTGCATTTTTGGATCTCTGATAAATTCCCTTTCAAGAATAAAAACATCACCAATGATGGCCAATTCATTGTGGCAAGGCTGTCTTTTAGAATAAGCCAAATCACAACGCTCTGCGAAGAAGGTAGGAAGTAGTAGTAACTTTTATTTATCTTTTCCTTTCCTGAGGTGAGTAGTATTGTTTTCTATAAAAACAAATCTGCCAGAGCACAGCTGCATTCAAAGACTGAGATTGTGTAGAGTGGGAAAGTTCACAAAGATGAAGAAGGCAAAGGCATAGGAGGTTGTAAAAGTACCCTCTCCCCCATTGATCTAAAACCCAGTTTAGCTTCACCCAAGCCTTCTTCTGAGAGCCTTCTGGATCACAGCCATGACAGGCAGCTTCAGAACAGTGGAGGACCTGAGATTCCTTCCTTCTTTGATCAGTCTGCTCACATTTGACCAGAGGTCTGGCTGTCTTTCCTCAATCTCCCTTCCTTTCATTGTTTACTGGGCCCAACTACTTGAGCGTAATACTGGGTTGCTCAGAATCTAAGGAGTTCCTGGATTGATCCCCCAGGGCAAGGGCTTTAATTAAATGCCTTCAGAGATTCTCACTATAAGATAAGGTTGTGTGTGGGCATTAACAACTAGCTCAACAGAGAGCAGGAAAACTTTGAAATGCACTGGGATATGCTTTCTGTCTTCAGACAGTTTCCTTTCTCACCTTAGGCCAGCTTCTCTCTCCCTTCCCCCTATTCCCATTACACTTTCCTCTATTATGCTTGCCCCTGTGTAGCCACTCCTGTGTCTAAAACTTCTCTGGTTTTAGAGCATGGCTCTACTATATTCTCCAAGGGCAAAGCCAAGGGCAAGTAGGAGAGAAAAGAAGTGGATTATGGGAAATTCCTTCTACACTGAATCTGACCCAGCTCTCCGGGCACACGTGAGTGTTTGCAGTTCAGCTTCCTGTCACACAGCTGCTGTGTGCCACTTTTCTGACAGTCCCATCTCAGCTGTGCTTACTGCTGGCAGAAATGACATACAGAGTTGTGGGCCATCAGTACCAACCCCATTCACCAAAGAGAGGAGAAAAAAGAAAAACAAGCTGCATGTAAAAGCGCTGCTGTTAAATCAACAAAAACTGACCATTTTCAATAGTGCCATTTTTGTCTCCAGAGTCTGTCTCAAGACGGCATTTGAAGGAGTTCCCACTGGCCATTTAGAAATGCCGTACAAGAAATTTAATTGAGAATCGTGTCAAAGGAGACATAGCAAATGGTCAGTGGCCTATATTTGACCCTATATACCTCTTAATCTCTTTCTTCAAATATCATTCCTCCTAATCCCAAGAAGCAAGCTTAATTCCCCCCAAAGCCCCTTTGTCCCACTGTATGTTTAATTCCATTCAAGAATTTTCAAGCTAAGCACAGGGATTAGTAAGTTGTACACATAAATGTTACCTGAGTCTTTGCAGGCTATAGTAATTAAATTTACTCTATGTACTTACTCTAATTTACTGTAATTGGTACAAAGTATGTCTGGTAAGGAAGGGTGCATTGATCAAACCTTCAAGGTAAAATCACTGGCCTTGACCTCATAAGTGAGATTGAAAGGAGGTCAACGAGCTGCCCTGAGTCCACTTTTTTCCTCTCCGTATCTTATAAGAACTACAGCGACTTTTGTTGTCCAAAAATAAAGTCACTCTTCAAGGAAGGAACTCAATCCTTGGTGTCTGAGTGCATTTCCTTACTATACCCACCAAGCACCAGTTGAACCATCGACTCCTCTGTCTGACTGTGGCAACTCAGAAGTGAGTCTCTTCTAGAGACTTAAGTTTCTTTTTTGTAACCTGAGGCTGTTGAACTGAAAGGCCCTCATATTCCTACTTGTTCCCCTAACCTTGGGTATCTGAGATTGAACACCCACATCTTTACCATCTGTCTTGTCTTTGCAGAGGATTTAGGGATCATCTGAATCATTCTATTTTTGCCACGAGAAGTGTAACCAAGTATTTACATTTTAGAAGACTTTTTCTTTGAGTGATTCAAGCTGTAAAGAGGAAACTTAGGCCTCTTCCCTAATAATTCCTTTCTTGATGCAGGAAGGAGACCAAGAATCACCATACATGATAATTAGATTAAAATAAAAAGAAGTGAGCAAAAGATGATATAGTTTTACGGGTTAGAAAAATAAGAAGGCCAAGCATGGTAGTTCACATCTATAATTCCAGCACTTTGAATGGCTGAGGTGGGAGGATCACTTCAATCTAGGAGTTTGAGACCAGCCTGGGCAACATGATAAGACCCAATATCTATTTTAAAAATAAATAATAAGCTCAATATTTTAAAACACACTTACCAGAGTATAATAACCAATCGACTGATTATTCTTTTCCCTTCCCCCACTTCCTAGAAACTGTAGCCTAAAATATTTTTCAAAGAGAAGCTAGATTAATGCGGAGCTCTATGAGGAACTACAGTGGTTGCAACTTTCTTGCAGATGACAAAATGGGAGAAATTACACACAGCCAATTAGACGGGCGCCAGTTCAGGGGCTATGAAATGAAAACAAGAAGAAAACCATGAGAGAGAATGAAGTTCCTGATAAGCACTCTCCTTGCAGATGTATTCAGGCCATTCTGCCACCAAACCAAAAGTGTGCTGAATGCTGATGAAAACTCAATAAAACCCATCCACCTAAAAGCTTTCCTCTGTGGCAGAGAAACTCATCCAAAAGGAGCTATTGCAGTAATAGTATAATTACCATGATCACCTCATGACTGATGGACAGGAGTGTCATGGCAGAAGCTCCCCTTCCTCAAGACTTTTGACACAGAGAACACAGTAGTATTCAAGTCTTTGTCATGTGACTACAGAACCAATCGAATGAATTGACGCTTATATGTTATACAGAGGAACAACTTCAGAAGATGGCACTCTGCTGACAGACACAAGGATGGAGCCATCATAGTGGTCTGAATGCGGTTGTATAATAGAAGGAGTAGACTAAACTGTATTGCACAGGGAGCTGATGGTTCTCAGTGTTAGTCAAATATTCCTCGGTCTGGACTCTCATATGTTCATTGGTCATGGGATATTTTAGCCAGATCTCAGCACATAACATAAAAGCTGTAATTTGCTAAGCTAGAACAAGTACCTATCAGAACTGAGAAGAGAGACATTCTTAACAAATGGCTTCATTTGTATCCATTTTCCAGCTTTATGATTAAATATAATTCTCTGGTTATTTCACTTGAATCATTGAGGTACATGAAAAACTTTAGACCTTAGCATCAAAAGACAGGTCTGCTTGAATTCCCCATTTGGATGTTGGCTTTGCCTTATATCTCTGATAGGAGTCCATCCTCTTTCAAGACTTTTGCTTACTAGCCAACTCTATGTTGGTTGCATAAACAATAGGTTATGTTAAAGTGAGCCATCACTGATAAATGGCTCAGATGTATTTCTATTCCTCCAGCCAAACATTGGCCAGTTATGTTGGATGTTCAAGCACATTCCCTTTAGACTCATCTCACTACCCAAAGACTCCTATTACTATTGACTATTAGTGACTCAAGCCATTTAGCTATTTTGTGGAAGACTCCAGAAAGTTGTTGGCTGCTGTATTTTAAATGAAAACTCTAAAATAAAGAAGCTATAAATAAAAAGCAGGTGAGGAGTATGCAAAGTCAATGTTCTGTAGCTGATTCTCCACCAGGCTGTCACCACTGCTCCCTAACTCTATTCAGCTAAGGCTGCATTTCGCCCTTCAAACACTGCTTATCAGCTCAACAGTAAAACTCTGGTCTGAGCTTGAGTCACCTGGGAAGAATAAAACAAGAATAAGGGTAGCTGGGAATAGGCTATGACTAAAAGTAGAATGCATTGAATCCAGTCTGGCATCTAAGGCAAAAGCCAGAGAAAGGGGATGCATTGGTGGCCCAGAAAGATGGAAGGCAGGCAGACAGTCTGGTCCCATTGAGACTCCTCCAGTGTAGATACAGTGAAGTCCTAGTACATCCTTCATTATTTCCTGAGAGGAAATAATAAGTCAAGTAGGGCTGTGCCTCCACTCCAGAAAACTAATTTTAAAGACCTGAAGAGAATAGAGCAGGCCCAGCTTGAAGTTCTGCTTTCCTTGACTGGTTTTCAAGTTTCTTATGTGTGCTGCTTCCAAGGGTTACATTACTGTGCTGAGCTATTATTTACAAAACTTTGAGCTGTTATTTACAAAACTTTTTCATTGTGGATGTTCATTTTGTTTGTAATCATCATCCAGACACCACAACACCCTGGTGAGTAAAAAATAAATCCAGCAGTGCAAGGCTGAGCTTCAATCATGAGGCATCAAACAAAACCAATCAAGCATTTATAAGCTGGAGAAAATGATCTTGATTCAATCTAATTTGCAGGGGAAGATTTCAAAGCCAGTTCTTGATTTTCCAAATGAGTACAACCATTTCTAATTTGATTTGTCTCAGAACTACCAGCACTGACGGGCATACTGTCAGCAAACGTAGGGGAAAGACTGCCCTGTGAGCTCAACCTATCTTCTTATTCACAAATTCAGGGAGAGAAGGGAATCAAATTAAGGCTTTTTTTCATTCTGGGGGAAGAGAGGCTCCTCCCTTTTTTTATTTACTTATTTACCAGATCTCTGTTAAGCATTTCATGGGCCACCTTGATTCTCATGGCTAAGGATACAGTGAAGGAGTAAGACAGAAACCCGCCCACCTGGAGCTTACATGGTAGTGGGCTAAGGGTCATGGAACATGTCATCATAGCTATGACCAAGTGCCATGAGGGAGGGGACATGTGTATTCTGCTGGGAGAGCATGTAACAAAGCATTGTAACAGGGCTTCATCAACTGCCTTTTGATTTGAGCATTGCAGGACAAGTAAGAAGGAGTGAAGCTAGGAATAGGACTTGGGTGGAGGAAGAGAAAACAGGGAAGGACAAGTACTGAAAAGAAGGTCATCATGCATTTTAGGAATTTAAGTCAGACTAAGCACGTGACATTACTATGGGCAGGCAACATTCTGCTTCTGCCCAAGAAGGCCTTCAAGGATAAAGATCATGCATATTTGGGTTTCATTTGAGAGACACCCAGGAAAGACACATTTTTAGAATTGGAAAGAAGGCCTTGCTAATGGCCATGGTGCATGGACAGGCTGGAAGATGATTCCTCACGTGGCCTCTCCCCTGGCCTCTCAACAGCTGCCCTATGCACAGGCACCAGTAAACAAGGACCTACTGGAGCTGCATGCTGCTTTTGACCTCAGAGAATTGCTCTTACTTTTGCTTCTTTTTTTGTCCACTCAAATCTACTAACTCACAGTATCAGTTCCTTGGCTTTGGAGTCAAATTTGGCTCCCTGACTGTTGGTGTCTCTGTTTCTGGCCCTGCATTTTGCATTTATTACCTGTGCACTGAGATGAACGTCCCTACCCAAGTTTTGGGTTTCTGCAAACAGTGATGCCTTTTGCTCAGAGGCAAAACCCAAAGGAAGACCTTGGGTACTGGAGGGTAGGAGAGAAAGAAAACTAGATCCGTGATTAAACTAAAAACCTCTTTGTTTTAAATTCGAAAATAAAACTGAAGTTTCACTCTCAACATTTTTTGATATCTGTTAGCAAATATTGCACAAAGCTATTTATTTGGAAATACGAATCAAGAAGCTAAAAATATTAATATTCCTTTTTGACACTCTGCTTTCACTTCTAGAAGTCCTGAGGAAGTAATTTAAAATTGGACTAAGATTTACACACTGAGAAACATTATTTATAGTAATACAAAATTGGGTCTGAAATTATAGAAATACTTAAGTAAATTATGGTATATGTATTTGAAAAACTATTTTGCCACCACTAGTAGCAATGTTTATGGCAAGAAAGAAAATTGCTTGTAACATTAAATTGAACAAATATAACACAAGTTTACACATATGAATCAGGTGAAATATACCTACATAAACATCTAGGCATAGAACCATGACTAATATGATAAATAGTGGCTCTTTCTGGGCAGTGGAATTATGGCAATTTTTATTTGCACAGTTAAAATGTTTTGTATTTCCAATGTATTTAAAGTAAAGAGGTATGGCTTTTTTACTAGGAGTTTCAGTTAAATAGTTTTCTTTATGTGAATTCATTTGAAGGCTTTCATGACAAAAATATTCAGTATCAGTAAATGCTATTAGGAAGTTAGATTACTGAAAGAAATAACAGCAGTTAATCCAGGTAGGAATAGACACAACTAGGTTTGAAACTCAATAACTCCTACTTTTCAAATGATTTCTGCTCTTGCATGATTTCAGAATTGCTTGTATCCTCTACTGCAATCTTTAATCATGTGTCTAGTCTACTCACATAACACAAAAGTAACCAGTCATTATAATAGCAAGGTGTGATGGTTAAATGTAGGTGTCAACTTCGCCAAATTAAGGAATACCTAAAAACCTACTCAAGCATTATTTGTGGGTGGTCTGTGAAGGTGTTTCCAGAGGATACATGTGAGTCTGAGTGGACTAGGAGGAAAAGTCTGCCCTCAGCGTTGGCAGCCACCATCCAATCAGCTAGGGGACTAGAGAGAACAAAAACAGAGAAAAAATGAACATGTTCATCTATCTGCAGGAGCTGGGATATAGTCTTCCTTTCCTGTCCTTGAACTCAGGCTTCTCAGCCTTTGGACTGTAGGTCTTACACCAGTGCACCCCACCCACCCACTTCTCAGGCCTTTGGCCTCAGCTTGAGAGTTACACTATTGGCTTCCCTGGTTTTTGAGCCATCACACTTGGGGTTAGTCACACTACAAACATCCCAGCATCTCCAGCTTGCAAATGGCCTACTGTGAGTCCTCTCAGCCTTAATAGCCATTTGAATCAATTCCTGTAACACACACACACACACACACACACACACACACACTCCTTACTCCTATTGATTATCTCTAGAGAACACTTATTAACACAAAAGGCTAAAGGAAGTGGAGTGTGTGTGTGTATGTGTGTGTGTGTGCTTTCCTTTTGTCTCCAAACTACTATTTTTGGCCCAAAACAAAATAACTTTCCTCTTCACATATAAGTATATGTTGCTTTTCTAGGCAAAATTCCCTTTAATGAGGAGTAAATATTCTTAGCTCCGAAAATATAAAAAAAAAACTACCTGTGTTCTTGAGTAAAGGCAGAAAAAGTAGCAGGTGTGTGTGAAGGGCAAGTACCATCAACTGGCCTGGAAAATTAAAATAAATTTTCAACCCAATAATGAGTGTGTTATAGAAGTCAACTTCTCAATTTGATCAATACTATTTATAACATATGAAGGAACATGTGTAATTATCTTTAATGAAGTACCTTTAAGTTAAAACTTCATTAAATATTTTAAATGAAAAATTAAAGAGAGGCTGCAATGCAAGCATAGCTTAACATATGCAGATCAATTAAAGGAATAAAGGATAAAAATATTATGATTATCTTGATAGATGCAGAAAAGAATATTTGACAAAATTCAACATCCCTTCATGAAAAATCTCTTAACAAATTAGGTATAGAAGGAACATACCTCAACATAGAAAAGGCCATATAAGACAAACCTATAGCTAACATCATACTTAACAGTAAAAGGTTGAGCTTTTCATCTAACATTAGAAACAAGACAAGGGTGCCCACTTCTGCCACTTCTTTTCAGCAGAGTGCTGGAAGTCCTAGCCCAGGTGGTTAGGCAAGAAAAAGTAAAATTAAAAAAAATATACAAATCAGAAAGGGAGAAGTAAATTATCTATGTTTGTAGAAGACATGATATTATATATTAAGAAATCATAGGAGCTCCACCAAAACCTTGCTAGAACTAATAAATAAATTCAGGAAACTTGCAAGATACAAAATCATACAAATATAAGTTGAATTTCTATACACTAACAACAAACTGTTCGAAAATTAAATAAGCAATCCCATTTACAATAGCATCGAAAATGGAAAGATATCCCACGTTCATGGGTCATAAGAATAAATATTGGTAAAATGTTCATATGACCCAAATTGACCTGTGTATTTGATGTAAGTCCTATCAAATGTCCAATGTCATACCTCATAGAAGTAGAAACAAAAAATCCCAAATTTTTCATGAAACCCAAAAGGACTTCAAACAGCCAAAGCAATATTGAGAAAAAATAAAGCCAAAAGCACTGTATTTTCTAATTTCAAGGTATATTACAAAGCCATAGGAATAAAAACAGTATGATATTGGCATACGAACAGACACATAGACCAATAGAGCAGAACTGAGAGCTCAGAAATAAACTTATGCAGAGTGGTGAAAGGAAACTCTCTTCAACCGATGGTGTTGAGAAAAGTAGACACCCAGCTGCAAAAGAACGTGATTAGGCCCTTGTCTTATAACACTCACAAATAATAACTTGAAGTGTATTACAGACCTAAAGGTAACCCCTGAAACCATAACGCTCCGAGAAGAAAACATAGATGAATACATCCTTGACATTGGTCTAGGCAATGACTCTTTCGATATGACACTAAAAATACAAGCAACAAAAGCAAACACAGACATGTGGGATTACATCAAACTAACAAATTTCTGCACAGCAAAGGAAGCAACAAAATGAAAAGGCAACCTACAGAACGGGAGAAAATATTTGCAAGCTATCTATCCGATAAGAGGGTAATATACAAATTATGCAAGGAACTCATCAAACTCAATAGCAAAAATAAAACTAACAAAAAATACAAATAATTTGATCAAAAATGATAAAGGGCCCTCATTAAAGATTTTTTCTAGAGAAGACATTCAACTGGCCAACTGTTGTTCATATTGCTGATTCTTTAGGGAAATGCAAATCCAAACCACAGTGGAAGTTTAAACCACAGTAGGTATCATCTCATACCTGTTAGGATGGCTCCTATCCAAAAGAAGAAAAAAAGATACAACAAGTATTGGTAAGAATATAGAGAAAGGGAATGCTTGTACATAGTTGGTAGGAATGTAAGTTGGTACAGACATTTTGCAAAATAGCATGGAGGTTCCCTGGAAACCTAAAAGTAGACCTACCATATTACCAATTCCATTTCTGGGTATATGTTTGAAAGAAATGAAATCAGTATCTCAAAGAGATATGCACACTCTCATGTTCATTACAGCATTATCCACAATAGCCGAAACATGAGAACTACCTAAGCGTCCCTCAACAGGTAAAGAAATTGTGACATCTCTTTCTCCCCGTGTGTGTGTGTGTCTGTCTGTGTGTGTGTGTGTATACATACATACGTAAGAATATATATATATATATACACACTCACACACATGTATAAGAAAGAAGAAAATCATACTATTTGTGGCAACATGAATAAATCAAGAGGTCATTATGCTAGGTTAAATAAACCAGACATAGAAAGGCAAATATGTGGTATCTCAAGAAGTCAAGCTCACAGGAGCAGAGAATAGAACAGTACTTGTCAGGGTTAAAGGGTAAGAGAAATGAAGAGATGTTAATCAAAGGGTACAAACTTTTAATTATAAGATGTTCAAATAAGTTCCTGGGATCTAATTTACAGCACGGACGATAATGGTTGTGTTAATTAACTGGATTGTGGTAATTATTACACAATGTATACACATGTCAAATCATCACATTGTACACCTTGAATATAAATCCTATCTTTGTTTTTCAGTTAAATGTTTTAAAACTTAAAAAAAGTAAAAAGAAATCTGCTACTAAAATGCTAATATTTGGGGGGATGATAGATCAATGCTGTCTAATAGAAATATAATGCATGCACATAAGTAACTTAAGATTTTCTGGTAGCACTGTTTTAAAAAGGTTAAAAAAAGATTAACTTAATTTAAATTTTAATACAGGGTTATTTAACTCAGTAGATACAAATACTTAAATATGAAATCAGTATTAAAATTATTGCATAATAATAATTATATAAAATTATTTTCCTTTTTTTTTTTTGAGACAGTCTCATTCCATCACCCAGGCTGGAGTGCAGTGGCATGATCTCGGCTCACTGCAACCTCTGCCTCCCGGGTTCAAGCGATTTTCATGCCTCAGCCTCCTGAGTATCTAGGACTACAAGCACATGCCACCACGCCCGACTGATTTTCATATTTTTAGTAGAGATGTGGTTTCACCATGTTGGCCAGGCTGGTCTTGAACTCCTGACCTCAAGAGATCTGCCCGCCTCGGCCTCTCAAAGTGCTGAGATTACAGGCATGACCCACAACTCCCGGTCAGTTATTTTGCTTTTATATGAAGAATTAAAAATCTGGAATGCCTTAAAACACGTCACAATTTGCACCAGACATACTTACTTAAAATGGTCAATAGTTACACAAGACTAGTGGCTACCATATTGAACAGCACAAATCTAGTGCATCATTATAATAGCAAGAATAATTTTGCCAATTTTGACACTAAGTTAGAAATTGTTTTACTTCTTACATACGAACTCTCATATACTGACCTTTATTGTTCAAGGAGATTGTGCAGAGATCTCTAGTTATATACCAAAAATTTATTGTTCCTGTATTTCTTTTTTTTTCTTTCTTTTCTTTCTTTCTTTCTTTTTTTTTTCTGAGACGAAATCTCGCTCCATTGCACAGGCTGGAGTGTAGTGATCTTGGATCACTGCAAACTTTTCTGCCTGGGTTCAAGCAATTCTCCTGCCTCAGCCTCCCAAGTAGCTGAGACTACAGGTGTGCACCACCATACCTGGCTAATGTTTGTATTTTTAGTAGAGATGGGGTTTTACCATGTTGGTCAGCCTTGTCTTGAACTCCTGCCCTCAGGTGATCTGCCTGCCTGGGCCTCCTAAAGTGCTGGGATTATAGACGTGAGCCACTGCACCGGCCTGTTCCTGCATTTCTTGGTAGTGAAATATTGATTTGTTTGCGGCAAGAATGTGCTCAACTGGATGACTACATCTACTCATTTCCCTTAAAGACATGTGTTGTCAGGTGACTAAATTGGACCCACGAAGCATGGCATGGAAGGAGCATTGGATGGGGACTTGCTGGAAGGTTTCTTAAGGGGAGCTGACTCAGCTGAGAGAAATATCCCCTTTGCCTTCACATCTTCATTTCTTCTGCAGCCTGGCATGCAGATAGAGTACCTCAAACTCCAGCAGCCTATTGGGACCCTCAGAATGGGAGAAATACAGTTGGAAGGCCAAGCAGAAGGATAGAAGGATCTGGATACGTGACTACTTGGTGGTACTGAAAATTCTATATTTTAGTTTTGTTTTAGGAAGTGGAGTTGGAGGAGAGGTCTGAGAGATTACTCATACAAGCACTTTAGGTAGTTTGCAGAGCCTAATTGTTATGGGCTGAATTGCGTCTCCTCTAAATTCATATGCTGAAGGCCCAGCACCCATTACTTCAGAAAGTGACTGTATTTGGAATCACGACGCTTCACAAAGTGAATAAGTTAAAATGAGGCTGTTAGGATAGACTAATCTAACATGACCGGTGTCCTTTTAAGAAAAGGATATTAGGACCCAGACATGCCCAATGGGAAGACCATGGGAAGACAGGGAGAAAACGGCCATCTACAAAGCGAGGGAGACGCCCTTAGAAGAAATCAACCTTGCTGATATTTTCCATGTTGGACTTCCAGCTTCCAGAACTGTGGGAAAACAATTTCTGTTGTGTAAGTCAGACAGTCTGTGGTATTTTCCTGTGGCAGTGAGTAGACTAATACAGTGATAGACGGAGTTTTAAGAGCCTTTCCTTAATGAAACCTCTGAGTTGAAAAGTATTTTAGAGATTATCTGGAGGACATATTTCTCAACTATAGAAAGCATCAGAAAGAACAAGTTTATTGTGAACTTTACACAATTAACTTCACTAGCTAGTTGTAGTGACCCAATTGACTGGAGAAGCTACATTTTCTGACAAACACAGTGCTCTTTCTAATTACGTCATGGCACCTCTGCTGAATCAGGAAGGAGAAAACGTTTAGTGGAGGGAGGCATCTGAAGATCGTCTTCTAGCACTCTGTCTCCAAGCAGCTAAGAATTAGACTGTACTACGGCTCTCTTAATTGTATATGAAGATCTTTAGGTATGGAGAGGATCAGCCTCCCATGAGAAGATGCCCCATGAGGAAGACATTCTTCTTCACATCTCATCAGATCCTTCAATCAAGTTCATCTTGGTATACTCATCAAGCTTCAGCAAGTATTTACTCTGCATCTCCAACTTGTACTGTGCTCATTTCTTTACTGGAAATTCAAATTACTCCTTTTTCTTCTTATTAAAAATGCATTCACTTATTCAACTTTTTTAAATTGATCATCATTTTTACAATTTAATGTTATTTTAGTTAAAATTTAGTAACTCTGGGATTAGAGAAAACTATAAAATTTGTGTTAAGCATATCATAGCAGCTAAGCACACATTTGGCATTAGAAGCTCTAAAGGTGATTTACTAAAAGACTTAACAGCATTTATCTCTGGCGGGATAATTTTTCTTTGCTTGCTTACCTGTATTTTGCAAATTTTACACAGTGAACAACGATTGTGTGATTTTAAAATACAGATATGCACGATTGTATAATGTAACTATGCTCAACTTCAATAAATTTGTTTTAAGAACACACACACACACCTCCAAAAAAAAAAAAAAAAGAAAGGCCAGGAATGGAATGCAGGTTCTATCACATGCTACTTATATATCTTGGGCAAGTTACATTAATGTTACTGAATCTCCCTTTTCTCAAGAGCAAACTGAAACCACAAATAGCTATCTACTTTATGAGGTTATTCTGAGGATTAAAATAAATATAAAAATCAGTTGACAGAATATTTGGCATGCAACAAATGTTCAACATGTTATTTTCATTGCAGAGTATTGATAACAAGAAAAGGAATTACTCAAAATTACACAAAAAATAGTTCTTTTAAAATGAAGACTAAGAAATCTACATTTGTATAGTATTTATGATTGCTTTGATAAAATTGCAGTTGACTCATTTTCTCTCTGCTTTTCTGTGTTTACACATTTTCCTATTAAGAACATTTTTTTTTCATGAATAATAGTAATACAATGTGATTTACAAGATACTTATTGGCTTATATTTTGGTTGTTGAGTTGCAGTGTTGAGAAGGCTGTGATTCTTGTACTTTTCCAGAGCAGTCTCAGCCCTAATGATCTCTGGACTCTTACGAAACATGGAACTGGCTGCTTCCTGTAGTGTGTATGAGGGTTGCAAAGATCCTTAGGTCACAAGGTAGAAAACCCTGTGACCAAATACCATGGATTGTCAAATCCTAGTATGAACATTCAATTTTGTGGATAAAAATATGGAAAAAAAAAAGGGCCTAGACTTTCTTGGTCATTGCCAGTCTTCACAAGGAATTAAAAGTTTGATAAAATGCACTCCAGTTTACAAGAAGCCTACAGAGAAAGCATTTGTTTTTGTTGCAACATGGAGGATTGTATGTGCCCATACACATGGAATGAGCTTCTAGGCAAGCTCCTTTACATGGGCACATACCATCCTCCACACACACATGGAATGAGCTTGCCTAGAAGCTCATTCCATGTGTATGGGCACATACAGTCCTCCACTGAAGTCATCTAGAGCTGCTGGATCTTCTATTTACCTTGGGAAGCTAGCATTGAAGTTTCTGTAACAAGGGTCAGATTTTCACTTATGGACATCCACCATGTGACCCATATAAGTGAAGTAAATGGTGGGTTTTAGAGCAGACCCTCACTCTAAAATTTGTTGGGAGATGAAATTCCTGTTAGACACATCAAATGCAGCTTATGAAGGCTACGTGGGTTTATTTAGTCCTGTTCTGCACCTAGAATCACATTCTTAAAGACCTAGTCAATCTGTTATATTTTATATTAATATTTTTAAAGATAAGATATTTATTTAGCTACTAGATTTCTCTGATGCAATGGGAACAAATACAAACATCCTTCAGAGAGCTTGCTTCCTAGGTTGACGCAAGGCATATCTGGGACCTTGTTATAGCATCAGGGGAAATACTCAAGTAATCACTGGCCACCATGGGGGAGACTGGACAATCCCATGGGTGAATGCACTGCTAGAGTGATGAGCTAAGCTAAAATTTAGTTACTAAATTTTAACTAAAATTTAAACTAAGGTATTAGATAAACACAGAAAGAAATGGCAAGGAAATAAATTTATTTCAATGGAAGCGAATAAGCTAAGTAAAACAATTTTTAGGTTAAATATGAAGAAGTTTTTGTGAGAATTATAATAAATCTTCATGCAGAGAGGAAATTACTTGAATATTTCTAATTCATGTCCACCTATAGAGTGTTCTAAACTTTTTGAGTATGAGAAATGCTTGTTAATGTAATAAATTACATGGTCCCAAAATAAGAGTAGTTGTTTCACTACTTTTTATGAAGCATATACATAATGACAAAGTTAAATAAATTGATATTTTACTAATTACAGGAGCTTAGATCTATATTTGTGGTTTTGGACTTTACACATTTGTGAGACATGCTGGTATTGCATAAAACTGTGATCAGGTGACATATAAAACCCATGAATATCTGTATGTCCCCTTTTGTCTTCCCAAATCCTTTTTCCAGATGTCCAAGACCTCTAGTTTTTAACCCAAAGTTTTAAAAGAAGAAAAGAGATTGGCAGTTGTGCCAGTTATTTATTCTGAAGTTCAGTTCCAAAGACACTCTTCTTTGTCCTTTTTTTTTTTTACATTTGAAAAATTGTTATTTCAATAGTTTTGGGGAATAGGTGGTACTTTGTTACATCAATAAGATCTTTAGTGATTCTTTCTGAGATACTGATGGACCCGTCACCCGAGTAGTGTACATTGCACCCAATGTGTAGTCTTTTATCCCTCACCGTCTGCCCACCCTCCCTCCAAGTCCTCAAGTCCATTATATTATTGTTAAGCCTTTGCATCCTCACAGTTTAGCTCCCTTTTATAAGTGAGAACATACGATGTTTGATCTTCCATTACTGAGTTACTTAACTTAGAATCATAGTCTCTAATTTCATTCAGATTTCTGCAAATGCCATTATTAAGCTTTTTTAAGGTTGAGTATTCCACGGTTTATATATACCACATTTTCCTTATCCACTGTGTTGATGGGCATTTAAGCTGTTTCTGTATTTTTACAACTATACATTGTGCCGCTATAAGCATATATGTGCAAGTGTCTGTTTCACATAAGGACTTACTTTCCTCTGGGTAGACACCTTGTTGTGGGATTGCGGAATCAAATGGTCGTGGAGTTGGACCCTGCAAACATTTCTTTCCTCAACTGGTTGAATGTTATGCTTTGTCCATAGGGGGCAGTAGAGGGCCACTGCAGGGTGATAAGAGGCTGGAAGCTGCTTCCAGGTGACTGTCCTCCATTACTACATTACTGTTATTCAGGGAGGCCCAGGGACTCTGCACAATTGAGCCCCAGCTTCAGTCTTCCCACAGCCATCAGCTTCCCCAGGAAGCTGCGACCTAAGTTCTCTGGCAAGCTTCTTTGGTATCTGTATGCTGTGTGTTCCCCTTGTAACTGCACCTTCTTGAAGAGGCCTGAATCTCAATCTGGGAGGTGGGCAGAGAGAACATTTCTAGTCCTTTTTCCTTTACTGGCCACCCTCTCTCAAGCTAGAGGACGCACCTGATTTTTTGCACATGCCGTTTCTGGACAACTTGGAATTCTATTTACCTGTTTTAGTAGTTATCCACCTTCTACTAAAAGGCCATTTATACAGATATTTTTTTGCAAATTCTAACAACCCAGACCTTGACACATAGAGATGTCTTGTAAATCTTGTGACAAATAGTGAAAAACCAAATGGGAAACCAGAATTGTGATGAGTGATCATGATGGAGAAACAAACAAAAAGTAAGGGTCAAACCATAAGGGCAAGTGGGTAAAAAGGGGAAAGGTGGGGCTGGGCGTGGTGGCTCATGCCTGTAATCCCAGCACTTTGGGAGGCCAAGGCAGGGGGTCACGAGGTCAAGAGATCGAGACCATCCTGACCAACATGGTGAAACCCTGCCTATACTAAAATACAAAAATTAGCTGGGCATGGTGGTGCATGCCTGTAGTCCCAGCTACTTGGGAGGCTGAGGCAGGAGAATTGCTTGAATCTAGGAGGTGGAGGTTGCAGTGAGGCAAGATTGTGCCACTGCACTCCAGCCTGGTGCCTGGCAACAGAGCAAGACTGTCTCAAAAAAAAAAAAGAGTGGGGGGCTGGGGAAGGTGGCTGTTAAATGGTGGCCAGGAGAGTGGAAAGGTCTGAGGGGGTGCCCAAGGCCAGGGCATCTGCTATGAACTCTGAGTTCTACAAAGGTGACCCCATGCCTGGTGTGTAACTGCTGAGAGTGGAGACAATGCCTTCTTTGACAAGAAGGATCATTTGCTGTAAACACAGTAGATGTTCAATAACTACATTTAAATGACAATGATGACTCAAGTGCTAAGTTATGCCATGTTGTATATGTATGAAATTCACAACAAGAAAGGTGTGATGAAACTGAGAGGTTGAGAGGGGCTCTGAGGAGAAGGTGGGACAAGGAGTGCACCTGGGCAGGGTGGGCAGACAGCACATTCAACACTCGCCCCGCCCTACCCTGTTGGAAACGCTGCTTAGAGATTACAGCAGCCTTCTCTACCCAGTCTGACAACAGCCCTACAGTTTTTCTCAGCACTGCGCTCCCGGAAGATACTGACAATGCCTGGAGTTGACAAGGCATGGAGGGTATTCAGCCGGTTGGCCCTAATAGTGGTTCCATTTTAAACAATTTCATCCTTCCACATTACTTGCTATGTAGCTACTGGTCCCAAGCTCCTAGTGGCTCCCTGAAACCTGTGCTTCCCTGCCTGTCTTCCAGTGACCCTTAGGGCTTCCTACAATGTAGTAACTCCAAGTTTCTGGGTTAGCACAGTGTTGGGGTTTCAGGACCCTGCTTTACCTTCTGAGAACCACGTAAATACTTTTGAGCATTGCTATGGTTCAGAACATGAATCCTACCAGTGAGGCTGGAGAAGGATGGTTAGTTTGGGGCTGGGTCAGGGAAGAGGTAAAGGAGAAAAAAGACAGCTCAGCTGGCATAGGAGAAACACAGCATGCAAAGGCTGAGAGGAGGATGTGCATGGAGTGAATTCCAGAAACAGGGAGTAATCCGGGCCTGATTAGAAAAGAGGCCACACCAGTGAGAAATTGGGAAGCAAACTTTTATATGTAGGATGAACTGATATAACAGTTTTGAAACGCTCACATAAAGGTGTCTATTCACCTTGAAGGATACAAGAGCCACTGGAAACAGAGGGCTGAGTTTCTGGGGAAGCGCTTTGTTTCTTTGCAGCACTCACTGCCGCATCCTTCAACCCAGAGGGAGAGCCGGGCAGCCAGATGCAGAGACAGGAGCTGCTGAGAGCCAGGGAGCGGTGGGATTCCACACTCCGCCCTTTGCTGCTCTCCTTCCTTTCTCACACCAAAGGCAAGAATTCCGCCCTCAACATCTTACATCGCAAAAGACACCCAGGAGAGATTTCTTTGGCAAACAGCAAAGTACACAGGGACCATTTCTGAAACACCTCACTGGTCTTCAGTACTCAGAGATCAGTGCTATTCACGGATCTGCCTGGCTTTGTATTATTTTTTCCTTCACTTTACATGAAAGTCATTCAGGACCCTAAAATAAAAATAAATGCCTCATAAAAATGAATAAAACCTGATGGTGGAGTGCTTTCCAGTAGAGGAAGACTATGAAAGGCACAGCCACTAATATATATCACTGACTTTCCCTAATCCTGAGTATAAAGTATTTTGTGGTATAAAAAGTAGATAATAATATGTGCCTTCTGCCTGCTACACACAGAAGTTTCAGGGACAGAGGATCACGAATAGAACCACAGCTCATCAGTCAGTCCTCCGCTGACCGCCGTGATCTGTGGCCTTGTCTGTAAGTGTTGTAAAACAAGGTGTCTTCAAACGGAGGAGTGATCATTGTGGTTATTATTGTGAGTGAAAGAGCATAAAAATAATATGCTCAGTTCATTAGTTGGACGTTTTGCATAGAGGAAGCGCATCTGAAGTCATTCCAACTTTTACGTAGCCCATTCTTTTAAAAAGCACTTGAAGATTCAAATGACTCAGAAAGTATCAGGTGAAACTAGCAGAATAAGCTAGCTCTGTGTACACTGCCAGTGAGCATGGAACATGGTGCGGGCTTTAAGCAGTGTGAGTTGAGTCAAAAATTCATAATCTTTGACCCAATAATCTTCATTTCTAGTTATCTGTTTTAAATTTCAGAAAATTATTTTTGCACCATAGCTGACATCACAATATTATTTTTGGCAGAAAAAATTTAAACAACTCAAATTTTAACACAGTAGACTCTTAAATGAACTATGGTAAATATAGTTAGTGCCAAAATAATATTTGTAAGTAGAGAAGAAACAACTTTCAATGAAAGTTTTAAAAACATTGAAAACACTTTTAAAGGGTAAAGTATAAAATTGTCACACTTTGGGAGGCTGAGGCGGGCAGATCACGAGGTCTGGAGATCGAGACCATCCTAGCCAACATGGTGAAACCCCGTCTCTACTAAACATACAAAAATTAGCTGGACGTGGTGGCGTGCGCCTGTAGTCCCAGCTACTCGGGAGGCTGAGGCAGGAGATTTGCTTGAACCCAGGAGGCTGAGGTTGCGGTGAGTGGAGATCACGCCACTGCACTCCAGCCTGGTGCCTGGCGACAAAGCAAGACTCTGTCTCAAAAAAAAAAAAAAGTATCAAATTGTCAATAAACTCTCACCTATGATATATAAATATACATTTAAAGTGTGAAAATAAAATACCTATAATAGATGAGAACAGCGTTTTCCTCTCTGGCTGGTTGGATATCCTGTTCTGTGTTTTCCAAATTTTCATTTTTATATAAACATATTTTTAAAGCATTCGAAATAAGTTTTCTTTAATAACTTTGCATAATAATTTTATCAGATAAGCAAAAGAAACTGGTTACATTTGCTCATCTGATAGGAAGGAAGAGTCATAACACTAATTTCAGGTAAAAGCGGTCTTTTCGGAAAAGACTGCTATCATTTGAATGTTTTTACCCTCCCCTTTCTGGAATTCATATGTTGAAATTTAATCCCCAATATGTTGGTATTAGGGGCTATGTCCTTTCAGGAGGTGATTAGGTCATGAGGTCATGGGATTAATGTCTTTGGAAAATAGCCTTAATGGACTTTGGTTGTTTTTCCACCACGGGAGGAAGGAGGAAGACACAGTGGGAAGTGTGAGGTCTACAACCTAGAAGGGGGCCCTTGCCTGAATCCGACCATCCTGGCACTCTGATCTCAGACTTTCCAGCCTTCAGAACTATGATAAATAAATTTACATTATTCATAAGCTAATCAGTTTATGGTATTTTGTTATAGCTGCCATGATGGACTAAGATATTAACCATTACACTGTTAGTTTTTTCTTTTTCCTTTAAGGCACATTATTCTTTGTATGACCTTGAAACTTTTTAATTCCAATTTTCCTGAAGAAAGAAAGAAAGCAACTATTCAGGGAGCGAATAACTTGGAAATTATTTTTCCTGGGTATGAGGCGCATACAGCATAGATGCAGGTGATGTCGATGTCAGACTGGTCAAATGGAAGTAGAAGACAGCAGGAATGAGAAGATAGAAGACAAAATCTGTTAGTCGCTTTTTCAAATGTTTCCTTCCATCAAGAGAAAGTATCGTTTATCACAGAGCATACTCACAGAGATGAAATATGATCCCGGAGACAAGCTAAAGAGATTATAGGCTTTACTGGACAGTAGGGAGTTTTCTCTGAGCAATTTTCATAAGCTTTTGGGTCACAGGGAGGTAAGATAAAGGTGCCTGTCACTATGTGTGTGCGTGTTTGTGTGTGTGCACCTGCAGATGTGAATATGTGAGTGCTGTCATGTCCACACTTATTTCTTACACATAACTCTGAGGGTGACTGTTTTCTTGGCTTTAGAGCCATAAGAAATAATCAACCATGCTCCAATAAGTTACATGATAGCAGAGATGCAAACAGAAGACAACAAACTTCAAGAAAGGCTCCTGTCGCTACTCATCAACTGTTATACTCAAACCTGTCAGGAAACACGTTTTTAAGTTCCTTATTTCAAAGGAGTCAACATTTCATCAAATCTAAAGTAATGATTTTCATCAAATTTTCTCAAATAAATGAGATGATTAAGTTTGTAATATGCTTACTGCAAACCCACTTCATGACTTATAGTTCGGGAGTGAAGAGAAATTCAGATTCAGGAAAGAACAGGAGCTGCTTCCAATCAACTTTTATTATTTGGAACTGTATGTGACTGCATTAACCATCTATCTAAAATGGTAAATAAATATTGGCTTATACGCCAACCTCAGTTGAATGGATTTATAGATGTTTTTATACATAGTTCCAACCTACTGGGTGCTTACTGTGTTCCATGCACTGCACTAAGAATATTACAGATTTAATCTTCATATAACACTTTGAAGTAGGTACTATTATTGCCTTCATTTCACCTATAAGGATACTGAAGTTTGGTAACTTTCTCAAGATCCCATAGCTGAATGAGCCGTGGAGTGGGGATTAGCAACCTAGGAAGTCAAGGTATCAATCGTGATTTTATTGCTCATGCTTCCAGGAACACTGAAATGCGACCTTTAGGTTTCCCTCTAGGACAAATGAAAAGATATGTTGTGATTATTTAGCAATTTCAACCATGGGATTAGGAGTATTATTATTGCTATGTGGGCTTAGTATTGGCCATCACCAATCCAATTCCCTGATTCCAATTATTTGGAGACAAAGGCACAGAAATGAGTTGACATAGTCAGTTAGCTCCAAAGCCAACTCTGTAACCAGAGTCTTCCATTAGCTGTTGCATTTTCTTCTCTTCTGTTGAAGACAAAGTAAAGTAACACATGCATTTCCACTATGATCTTCTTTTCATTAAAAAACAAAATATTTTGAGACCTACAATGAGGTGAGTGAAACTTCAGCCGGCTCCCAGGGAATCATGTTACTCTCCTTGCCTCTGGGAGACGGGATGTGACACTCAGAAAGAACAGCTCAAAAAAAAACATCATTTTTGATGGTGCAAGGTATGAAATTAATCATTTTCAGGAAACTATCAGAGCAATATATTTCTTATACTACATATATAATAATCCACATTACAGGTACTGTACACACACTTTAATGGGCCATTTGCTTTCTGATTATTTATTATATAGTGCTTTATTAGCATATGATAGAGGATTTGAGGAAGAATAGTGAGGTATTTTTTATGTCTACTTTAAGCTGTTAGTTTTACTGCATTTCGGGATGTGGAGAATTGTCTTGTAGTCAAATTGAGCTATAAAGACTAAATTGAATTATCCCTATGGAATAGCTGTTAAGTCTCCAGGGAGTGGGAAGGTTCCACAAGAAAGAGGTGACAGATTGCAATGGGGATGCCTGCTGAATGCAGCCAGCTAGAGAGGCATACACTAGATTAGGCAAGGGCTAGGGCTTCCGTGAGCCTTTAATCACATTTTATAATTTATGGGTAGAACCATGCTCTTGCTGCCTGATTTGTTGATCCCTTGAATCTGAACTTCCCAAGACTTAATTACTATAAGGGAGTCTGCAAACACTAAAAAAGGACAAAAACACCATTCCTTCCAAAAGCCCTTACTTAGCAACACAGTGACTTAGTGACTTAGTGATTTTGTAGCAGATATGGTGTCTTTGGGGGAAACTTTAACTACAGAAAGAGTTTGTACTTATTTAACAGTGCAAACCATTCCTTCCCAAAAGAAATTCCCAAAGGAGATAGACTAGGTATATAAAGTGTGTCTCTGTGTGTGTGTGTGTGTACATGTTCAAGTGTATAGTGATATAGATTGTCACTTAAGCAGGGTTTTGGAAGCAATTTGGAAGAAAAATAATGTAAGTTTTTTCTTCTAAATTGTGAAGGTTAAAACTAAGGTGGCCTACCTGCACAGTAAAACAATTTTCCTGGGATTTTTTTTCCAAATGCATTAGTGCTAAATGGATTCTTTATGCCTCATATTAGCAATACCGGCAATTAAGCCCTGAGGAGTAATATATACTAGCAATGTTTTAGGCAACTTGATAAGTGCTGTAGTAGTTTACAAATCACCACTTATTAAACACTTGTTAAAGTTTTTAAAGTTTATTAAAGTTTTAGATAATGATTCTCTAAGAAAAGGAAATGGTAGAAGCTACCGATATTCAGAAACTGAAGTTTTCTTTTCTTGTTCCTTCTTATCTTCCATTTTCTCCTTTGCTTATTCAGTAACTCTAATATATCTTATTATTACATACATTTTTAACACATAATATGCATAAAGATTTTCTTTTTTAATATTACTATAGGGATCTTAGTTATTTATACCTAAGGCTCAGGCTTTTATACTTTTAAGCCCCAGTTTATGAACAATGAGTGAGCAATGTTCTTAATAAACTGACTGTATTTCAACTTGCTTTGTCATGTCTTAGCAAAATGGCAGGTAGCGATGCCCCTTGATGTTTATGACATTAGGCTAAGCTGAACTTCTGGGAGTGCATGATCTCAATGTAAGTGCCTCTGTGTCAGCAGTTTGGACTCAAGGAAGCTGATATATTGTGAAATACTTATTGAAACAATACTGGGAAAGGGGTAGGAATGAGTGTGCTTTCCATGGCCCAAGACTCCAAACCTAGAATAAAAAAATGTCATGAGCAAGCCAGGGCTTATGTTAATTAGCAGGTAGTTGACCTAAATTCACTTGGAAAAGTTGCAGAATTGTCAGAAGCCTTGGGTGTGAGCTCTTCTGGAGCCAGTGAGGTAACTAATCCCTCCCTAGCATCATCCTAATTTTTCCAATCTGAAGGAGTTAGGGACTTGACACAAATCTTTTAAAATGTTGACAATCTTTAATCCAAGCGTGATTCCCCATGAGCATCCTCCGTCTCACACCCTGGAATCCAATGGCAATTCCCAAGAAAATGTATTAACATGACACTCCAAAACATTAAAAAATTATAAATTATATTTATTAAAGAAAAAAACAAGCACAAGGTCATATAAATGCCATATTTTGTTCAGATAATTCCATAATAAGATTGCAAAAAGAATCAGACGTTTGCTATCAATGACAGGGTGACCTACTCTTGCCATGGATTAAAGAAAAAATGTCAGTTGAATAGATTTCTGATTCCAGAAATATAAAATAACATAGATTTCCCTATTTGTTCTGCTAAGTACAACTAAAAGGCTATAGAAATTCTGTATAAAATTTACCTAAAAAGACTCTGAATGGTGAAGAAAGCAAATAAAGGATATATAAAAACCTCAGGACCAATCAAGAGAAATACATAGTGGATTTTCTTTTTATCTGACCTGTTTTAAGTATGTTGCTACATGACAAACAACCCAGAGAGATCAACTGGTACAGACAAAATTTTGTTTAAAATTGCCATTAGAAGACTCTAGCCAAAGGATGAAGAAAGGGATAGCATAAAAAGAGAGATGGTTTTAAACAAGTTCTCTCCCTAAGCCAAATGCCCTAGAAAAGACTATGGCCCCAATTCCATTGAACCATGCTGTAGTGAGGTGCCCACGTCTCTAGTCAGGGTGGTATGTGGGAAGATCAATCTGGGAATCTCTGGCTTACAAGGCCAATTCTGGAAATCTGGGGATTTAATTATTGACAGACAGAACCAAGTATCCCCCTGTGGTATCAATTGAGATCACAAGGAAAGCCTAGACTTCTGCCCCAACTGAGCTATGATGGGGAACCCCCTTCAACCCCTGCAGGAGCAGTCTCAGAGATGGTTTAATGGTGAGTCAGGACTTGCATCATAGTCCAGTGATATGAAGGGCATCCCTCTCCCACCCACCCACAAACACTATAATGTCACTGGAGGTCACATGGTGAGCAGTAATGAAGCTTTAGTACTAATTCCAGCCAAAGATACTCCTCGTGGTTTCAAGATATTTACTTTATCTTTTGTCAATACTGATAAAAAATATGAGTTAATGCAACAAACTCTCCTCCTCTTGAATTCTCTAAATGACGTTTGACATTGTAGCAAAAATTATACTACTTGAAATGACTCTAAATATAGAGACATGGTTCTGAAAATATAATTGTCTTAATTTGAAAATTAAGACAATTATAAAATAAATAAGGGAAGGTATAGATATGTAAACAGAAATTAGGTTTCTACAAACCAGTTAAATTGGTAAAATCATTAAACCAGTAAACTGTAATAAGTTATGTATATATAATATAATGTCTACAGAAACTACTAACAAAAGCTATACACAGATATACTCTAACACTATATAAAGCAAAATAGAATTTTTTAAACTCTCCAAGAAATGCAGGAAGGTAGAGAAAAATAAAGAATTTTTTAAAACCCAGAAAACAAAAATAAACAGGCATTTAAGCCTAACATATTCATTACATTAAATGCAAATTTGCTACATAGACCAATTAAAAGACAGAAATTGAAAGCATGAATTAAAAAAACGTGACCCAACTAATTATTGTCCACAAGAAACTCACTTCAAAAATAATTACATAAGCAGGTTAAAAGGAAAAGGATAGGAAAAGTTATACCACAAAGACATTTATAGAGAAAAAGTAAGATTTGCTGTGTTAATATCAGATAGACCTCAGAGCAAAGAAAGTTATCAGAGATAGAGAATAATATTATATAATGATAGAAAAGTGAATCCAACAGAACACATAGCATACTAAATGTGTATGTACCAAATACCAGAGCCATAAAATATATAAAGCAAAAACAGACAGAACTGGAGGGAGAAATTGTCAAATCCAAAATTACTGTTGAAAACACTGACACCTTTACTGAGCACCTTCCACGTGTAAGGCACTCTGCCTGGCATTGTGAGTGCAGTATTAAAAAGAAAACACAGCTCTGACCCTCATGAAACTCATGGTATATGAAGTAACACTTGAAGACAAATTATTTGATTTTATAATCATTTAATTTGTCAGTATGATAAATGAGAATCTCAAAAACACTAAAAGTTTAATCTCTCTCCTTTAAAATGACTTATTTTTAATATTAACAGTAAGTAGATAAACATGTAACTCCCAAGCTGTATAATTTAATAGAATCTGTTTTCTTGTTTCGTTGTCCAGAGATAATAAAAAAAATTCATGTTGTCCCAATGTAGACTGCAAATACTACCCACAGCTAAAATATACCCCACAGTAAAAATAAAATAAAATAAAATAAAATAAGTACTTCTGGATGGTTCTAATTTCTAATGCAATTCACACTGATTAGATACCTGCCATTCTCTTTCTCTACAGTGTCACCTGAGAGACTGATGGGAACTCAGACCATAAGATAAACATATTATGAATGGGTGAAGGAATGGGTTGGTGAAAGCAAGACTTACCCCAAAGTGGTAGAAACCATCATGCAAAACAGATGAGTTGACTTACCACAGTATAGATCTGATGCTTTCGTCTCTTAGCCAGGTCAATTATGTTTACTCCATTGTAGTAAAGGTTTTCGATGCATCCATGGAAGTTTTTCTTTAAAAAGGTCCCAGGTTTTCCTGGCACTGGAATTCCTCCAAAACTAAGCTTTTGGGGTGAAAATAAAAACAAACTCTTAGTTATAAGGTCTGAAAGATTATGAAAGGAAAGTAAACATGTGCGTTTTTGGCAGATTCAATTGTATACATGAGCCAAGTAGCTCAAATAATTATAGATGCCACTTGATTACACATTTAAAAGGATCCTGATTAGCCCATGTAAAAATAACTGTAATTGCTTGCTTCTTAAGGGCCTATTTTACAAAACTGTTTTCACTTCCTTTCTGAACTTTTTAATACTAAATAAAACAATAATTTACAGAAAGAGGGGAAAAGGAAAAGAAAATCAGCATCTTTATAGTTATCTCTTATGCAAGCATCTTAGAAGATATGGCCATACTGAAGCCAAGAGACAAGTAAAACATACCTCAATTCAGCTACAGAAGAACCTAGTTTAAAAGCCTACATTGTATGCAAAAAGCCTTATGCATAAGATTGTCCACTATTGTCATCTACAATGATAAAAACAGAAAATATTTCAAATGTTCTATAGTTTTGTAAAGCACGTCATTAAAAATCAGTATGATGAAAGTTCACTTGTCAGTAATAATGCTTATTAAACACTTGTAATATAATGGGAAGTGAATATAATGTTGATTTAAAAATGCAAGAGTTATAACTAGGTATAAAGCCTGATGTAAGCAATAAGAAGTTGAGCATACAGCATAGGCTGGGAGGAAATACACTGAAATGTTATTATTAGGTTGGTGTACTAAAAGTAATGGCAAAAACCACAATTATTTTTGCACCAACCTAATATATTAGTGGTTCACTTTGGAAAGGATATGAGATACTAGGTTTTTTTTTTTTTTTACAACTTTTATTTCTAATTAACATTGACACAAATTACCTTTTTAATAGATATATTATTTAAAAGCAAAGTGGTCTGTTATGATTATTTTTTCTATTATGAAAAAGAATCAAGGTAATGTCTATTATCTGGTTTACTCCAATATCACTTAATAAGAAATCCAGTTTTTGCCACTGCTTTAAATATCACTGTCAGCATGTACTGCAACTATATCTATATTTGGATACTTCTCTGTCTTTCTCTATTTCACTGTCTCTTTTTTATCTGTCTCTCCCTTAATGTTTCAGGAGGATGTGGTCTACCAATCAGATTGTCTTCTTATATGAATAGCTACTGATATGCTAAAGGCTGTTTCTAGATTTTTTTACAAGCTTCACGCTAGCAAAAAAAAATGGTTTTTATGCAGTATAAAAGCTGAAGAGGATTATTTATCTCTTGTTGCCTACTTTTACTCACAACTACTTTAATTTTTAAAGATAATTATATGATATTTTATCTATTTCATTTTAAAGTTTAATTACAGGATAATTTTATTTAACTAGCTTGTTGTAATTTTTATTGATAATTTATTATTTACATTAAAACATTCAGTTGGAGAACGGATTTTTTTGAAATATTTTATTTTTCTTTCCAAGAATAATTCTAATAAAGTCCCTCCACTAAGGTTATTATATTCTTTCTCTAGTTTACATACTCATCATTAAATTAATTTCTATGAATTTCATTATTTTAAAAATTTCATTGCATATAAATTGTTTTAATTCATTAAACATTTATGTAAATGCCATGCCAATCTTTTTGCTATTGGTATATTTTCTTTATCTAGATATTTGTATATACTTCGATATTAAATTATATACTTTTTAGGGACTTTTTTTTAATTTGTGAAGAAGATACAGGCAATACCTTGTTTTATTGTACTTTGCTTCACAGATTTTGTGGTTTTCATGAACGGATGATTTGTGCTAGCCCTGTGGCAAGCAAGTCTATCGGCACGAATTTTCCAACAGTGTGCACTCACTTGTGTCTTTGTGCTAAGTTTTTTTTTTTTTAAGCAATGAAATATCTTTAAATTTAGGTATATATATTTTAAATATAATGCTATTATTGCACACTTAATAGACTATAATATAGTGTAAACATAGCTTTTGTATGCACTATGCCACCAAAAATTTTGTGCAACTTGATTATTGCAGTATTTGCCTTATTGCATTGGTCTGGAACCAAATCCACAATATCTCCAAGGTATGATGGTAATCATATGATATGTATATATATTGTGTATATAATTATATCAATTTATTGAATAAGGTTACTATAGGAATATATATATTCATATATAATATATAAGGTGACATATATATGTCACATTATTCAATAAATTGATATCAAATCAATTTCTTATAAATTTATTTCCTATTTTACTGTCTCAGTTAAAACTTCCTAATTTCTGATGAACTTCTATTCACAATTGCCACAAAAAGAACAAAATACCTAGAAATACAGCTAACAAGGAAAGTGAAGGGCCTCCTCAAGAAGAACTACAAACCACTGTTCAAAGAAATCAGAGAGAGCACAAATGGAAAAACATTCCATGCTCATAGATAGGAAGAATCAATACTGTGAAGATGGCCATACTACCCAAAGCAATTTATAGATTAAATAGTATTCCTACTAAACTACCATTGACATTCTTAATGGAATCAGAAGAAACTTATTTAAAATTCATATGAAACCAAAAAAGAGCTTGAGTAGCCAAGACAATCCAAAGTAAAAAGAATAAAGCTGGAGGCATCATACTAGGCTACTTCAAACTATACTACAAGGCTAAAGTAACCAAAACAGCATGGTACTGGTATAAGAACAAACACATAGATTAATGGAACCATAGTATAGAGAGCCAGGAAATAAGACCACACACACACAACCATCTGATCTTTGACAAACCTGAAAAAAATAAGCAACAGGAAAAGGATTCCCTATTTAATAAATGGTGATGAGATCACTGGCTAGACATTTGCTGAAAATTGAAATTGGACCTGTTCCTTACACCATATACAAAAATCAACTCAAAATGGATTAAAGACTTAAACGTAAAACTCCAAACTATAAAAACTCCAGAAGAAAGCCTAGGCAATACCATTCAGGACATAGGCAAAGGCAAAGATTTCATAATGAAGATGCCAAAAGTAATTACAACTAAAGCAAGAATTGGCAAATGGGATCTAATTAAACTAAAGGGTGTCTGCATGACAAAAGAAATTATTATCAGAGTGAACAGACAACCAATAGATTGGGAGAAAAATTTTGCAATCTATTCATCTCACAAAGGCCTAATACCCAGCATCTACAAGGAACTTAAATAAATTCACAAGAAAAAACAAGTAATCCTATAAAAAGTGAGGGTGGGAGTACAAAGGACATGAAAAGGTAGTTCTCAAAAGAAGACATACATGCAGCTAACATGTGAAAAAAAATCTCAGCATCACTGATCATTAGAGAAATCCAAATCAAAATCACAATGAGATACCATCTCACACCAGTCAGAATGGCTATTACTACAAAATCAACAACAGATACTGACACAGTTAGGGAGAAAAAGAAATGCTTTCACATTGTTTATGGGAGTCTCAATTAGTTCAACCATTGTGAAAGACAGTGTGGTGACTCCTTAAAGACCTAGAGGCAGAAATACTACTTGAATCAACAATTTCATTACTGGGTATGTACCCAAATGAATATAAATCATTCTCTCTCTCTCTTTTTTTTTTTTGAGACAGAGTTTTGCTCTTGTTACCCAGGCTGTAGTGCAATGGTGTGCTCTCGGGTCACTGCAATCTCCCCCTCCTGGGTTCAAGCTATTCTCCTGCCTCAGCCTCCAGCATAGCTGGGATTACAGGCACCTGCCACCACACCCAGCTAATTTTTGTATTTTTAGTAGAGACGGGGTTTCACCATCTTGGCCAGGCTGGTCTTGAACTCCTGACCTCGTGATCCACCTGCCTCAGCCTCCCAAAGTGCTGGGATTACAGGCGTGAGCCACTGTACCCGGCCACTAAATCATTCTCTTATAAAGACACATTCATACATACGTTCCTTGCAGCACTATTCACAATAGCAAACACATGAAATCAACCTAAATGCCCATCAATGATAGACTAAATAAAGAAAATGTGCTATACCTCATGGAATACTATGCAGCCATAAAAAGGAATGAGATCATGTCCTTTGCAGGAGCATGGATGGAGTGGGAGGCCATTATCCTCAACTAATGCAGAAACTGAAAACCAAACACTGCATGTTCTCACTTATAAGTGGGAGCTGAATGATGAAAACACATGGACACAGAGAAGTGAACAACTCATAATGGGGCCTGTGGGGGCTTGGGAGGAGGGAGAGCATGAGGAAGAATAGCTAATGGATACTGGGCTTAACACCTAGCAAATGGGATGTTCTGTGCAGCTAATTACTATGGCACACGTTTACTATGTGAAAAACCTGCACATCCTGCACATGTACCCCTGAACTTAGAATAAAAGTTAAAAAAGAAATCCATTTTGGATTTGCAAATTTTTTACATACATTAAATTTATAATGTAAAAATGCATGTTTAATTGGATATTTGTTACTTTTACTTATTTATTTGTATTACTTTATTTAATGATAATGTTATTTTTGTGTTGGCTACTTTCTTCAGTTTCAAAACATTAATGCTTTACTTCACTTAGTTATGGTTTAAGAAAATATTGTTTGCAGGAAAATGTTGGTTAAAAATAAAGGAAAAGAAGCTGCCATTTTTAAAATAGCAAAACATAGTGCTTAAAAGTTTCAGGGTAGAGAGTTTTTTCAGTCAGGTGGTATAGAAGGTACTATATATATTTGAAAATTGTAGTTTCCTGTTACACTGAGGGGAGCAATCTCTCCTCTACTCTGGATAGAAGATTTTCAGAGGAATTTGGTTGAGACAAGAGTACAGTTAGGCAGTAGCATGAGGCCTGCTCTCTGGTTCTCCCTGAGCGATTGAAACTAGATGAGAGTTGGGTGGATATGGATAGTGGTCACAAGGCAGATCTTGGAAAGCACAGAAAGCTACCTCCTCCTAGAAGAACCCATGGCTGTGATGGCTGCAAGCCTGTTAGAGCTGTCTCGAGTTCAGCATGACCCCAGAGCAAATCAGCTGGGGAGGAGAAGACAGGTTAGCAAAGGCTGAGGAAGAGGCAATGCAGAAAGGTTTGAAGGGTTCCACAGTGACCTGGTCACTCTAGCACAGTGTGAGGCAGGCTGCTGAGGGTCCCCTCCCAACCCATTCATACCCGAATGGGTTGAAGCTCTCAGCAAATGTGTTAAGGGCCTGTAGGTAGATTTGGAGGTCTGGGAGAGTCCAAGTGACTACTCCTCACACCCTTAAGCCAAGTGTGATGATTAATATTAAGTGCCACCTTGATAGAAGGATGCAAAGTATTGTGTCTGAGTGTATCTGGATGTTTCTGGATATTGCCAGAAGGGATTAGTATTTGAGTCAGTGGACTGGGGGAAGACTCGCCCCCAGAAAGATCCACCCGCAGTGTGGATCTAATCAACTGCCAGAGCTGCTAGAAAAAGCAGACAGAAGAAGGTGGAAGAGGCTGACTTGCTGAGTCTTCCAGCCTCCATGTTTCTCCTGTGTTGGATGCTTCATGCACTTGAACATCAGACTCTGAGTTATCTGGCTTTTGGACTCGTGGACTTAGACCAGTGGTTTGCCAAGGGCTCTTGGGTCTGCTGCCACAGACCGAAGACTGCACTGTTGGCTTTCCTATTTTGAGGTTTTTAGACTTGGACTGAGCCACTACTAGCTTCCTTGCTCTTCAACTTGCAGACAACCTATCATGGGGCTTCATTGTGTGATCATGTGAGTCAATTCTCCTTAATAAACTCCCTTTAGCACATACATATATCCTATTAGTTCTGTCCCTCTAGAGAACCCTAATACACCAAGGCAGGTCCTATGGACAACAGCAACAAAAGCTGACATGCAAGTCTTGTGTCTCTAGACAGGTGGGACTCGTGAATGGCATGACTCCCTTGATGCAGCACAATACACAAACCACCCCATTAGTGATCTACCTAGGGCAGAAGAAAAAAGTACAGAGAACATCACAATATAACCCAATATATATACAATAATGCATTACATTTTAAATATTAATTATTATTAATCATCAAGTTTAAATTTTTCTGTCATTAGAAGCAACAGAGGCTGATGAGCATATTGAATCCACTTACAGAAAAAAACAAAACCATTTTTATGTGCTTTTCAATATGAGCATGAATTTCAATATGAGCATGAATCTGATTTAGATTTTTAGATTTTTTAAGTAATTGAGAATTCTACCATTGAATTATAGATTTAGTTCATTATCAGATAGATTTGATGGGAGAAATTCGCTTCATATAATGATGTTTTTCTTAAGTATTGATTATTCTGAATATTTTATGAATAATTATAGGGTACACACCTCTTAATTCTATATTAATAATTATATCCTTCAGATTATTTGTTTTTATATTCTTGTCTGATTTACCAAAACTTTGATAATAAAAATTAAAATCTTACTCTAAACTGTTTCTCTCCATCAAGCCATCCTTATTAGAATTACCACTATGGAAGAATTGGGCTGGCTGAATTATTGTAACTATTCTTTGCAAAAATTGAATACTGATAATCTTCAAGCTATTCTACTGCTTAGTTCTGCTGGCCTCTGATTGGCTCCCTCCAATGTTCCCAACCTTGGTTTTTCCTCTTGAACTCTGCCCATTAGTTCATTCATCTGGCAGCATAAGTGGTTAAACCAATAACCTTCTTCTTCATCCTGACTCTAGGGCTCCTGCATGTTGGAACTGCAACACAGATACTCACATCAGAGCACTATTAACTAATTCCTACATAGTAATAATCAAAAGTTTTTTATTTTTGCATTTACTGAAATTTTATGTGCTATACACATAGGTTTAGTATAAGTGTTTTTAATTAGAGACCATAATGACTATTTTCCAATGGCCTCTTTTGATCTTAATGTTTACTTTCAAAGATACTAGCTTCTCCACTTCTACTTTCTTTCTGTATCCATTTAATTAGTGTCTCTTTGTTCCCATTTCCAACCTGTTTTTAATCATTTTTAATTTTCTTTCACTGATTTCATTTCTGAGGATGCTGAAGATCTGATTATGCCTTTCTATTCAGATTCTAGAATATTTCATTATTTGGCAGATGTGGGTGATACCAAATGGAGATTCTATTTCTGAGTACATAGTCTGTATGAAACGGCCCAAGACCTTTGGTATATAAAAGACTGAGCTGGAAACCCAGCTTCCATTAGATAATGTGCTCATCCATTGATTGGCAACTTAGTTGTTGTAGGCTTTCCAAACAAAATCTGTTTTATCTGACCAGTAATTTTCAGTTAATACTGAACAAAAACTTTTATTCGTTTAATTCGGTTACTAACTCTTAGAAACACTTGCAAAAGTTAATTACATTTTTTTAATAAAAATTTGATTCACTTAGTAGTTGTTGAACCCTTACTTTTTGTGAAGCATGATTCCAGGCCCTGTGGTGGAATTAAGGATAAATCACACACTACCTCTATCTAAAAATATAGGGTCAGTCACTGTAGACAAATCGATCCTCTAACAGACTGATGGAAGGCAAAGTATGATAGGAACAATGCAAGCATACTAGGGCCAAAACTACAGGAAATCATCAAATTTTAAGTCACAAATAAGCAAGATAAGTTGGTGCCATGGGATAGGATATTTGAATGCTAGGCTGAGAAGAATAGAGAGTTACTGAAGGGTTTTCAGCAGAAAAATAATAATCATCTTTAAAGAAAATTATTTTCTTGAAATAAACATAGAAAAATAAATAAATGGAGAGGGCAAATATTAGATCAAAGAGGCTTATTTCAGCCTCATGTGAGAGGTGATGGAAGCCTGAAAAACGAAGCATAGTTGTTGTAGGTAAAAGAGATCAATACCCTGAGCAAGCACTCTCAGACAGCTTCCTGGAAAACTGATTTTTTTTTGTCTCTTCTCAGATGGCAGCATCTCAATGATGCCTACCCTGACTGACATATCTAAAATTGCCATCTCGTTTCCATCCAAGAACTCCAAAATCCGTTATTACCTCGATCTATTTTTGTTCTTCTCATAGCATTTATTGTCTTCTTACTTACTACGTAATTCACTTACTTGTTGTGATCATGCAAGCACTATGAGGGTAGGACTCTTTGCCTTTTTCATTGACGTATTTCACCTACTTAAAGGAGTACCTGATACACAGTAGATGCTAAAATAAAGATTTGCTGAATGTTTTGGAATACCTCCCTAAATTTTTTTCAAAGGCGTAGGTAATGTCTTATTCATTTTTAAATATGTAATTCCAGGAGGTATGATCAAACCATTAATAGATTCAACAGATAGTTGTTAAATTGGATTTTAAAAAGAGGCTTGGTAATTTTCTTCCAAACCTGCTCTTGCCTTACCATCCTTTTTGGCAATTCGGTCTCTTTTTTTTCTTACTTTACTTGCTTGCTTGGTCTTGGCATGTTGCATGGTGTGCCTTTCATTGATCTTAGTGGTCAACAAAGCCAGGTATTCGATTGCAAAGCTTCACTTACAGTCTCAGTGTCTTGGACAATATGGTTCCTCTGGTAACTTGCTGGATTTGTTGTTGTCCCAGGCTGGCTCAAACAGGATGAATCTCAGGAGAAAGCCTGCTTTGATGTTAAATGCATGAGGTCCCAGAATCTGCCACTTTCTTTTTCTTTGATCTTACTTTTTTTTTTTTTTTTGGTCTGATATTTGCTTGTCTCTTTTTCAATCTTTGATGTTGCTTCCCTGGCAATGAGTCCATTACTCCCTTGTTGGCTTTCTCTCTGGCCCTGTTTAAATTTGGAGTCTTCCTGTTCAAAAGATCCCACTTTGTATCTGACTTGAATATCTGATATTTTTGAAGTTTCTCATTTGTAAATGTTTGTCTCACTTTTGCTCTGACAGTCCACTTCTTAAAGAAAGAGGTATAAAAAAGGATTCAAACTGCTGTCTTCTTTTTCAGCTTTTAAGACGTACACTGGCTGGGTGTTTGCCAAGTCATGTGTAAAGCTCATGGCCCTTCAGAAGGAAAAGCCCATCATCAGCCTTTGGGGTACTAGTCAAGGGTTGATGAATTTCTGCCATTGCAAATGAGGACAGAAATCCCAATTTCCTGGTGACATTTATTGGTTGTTAAAAATTAGCATGAATTCTAGGTATTAAGAAAGAAAAACAGCATGTAGACATATTTGGACAATGGCTTTCCAAATCCTGCCCAAGGTCATTATTTTGTAAATTGTGTTCTACTGCTTGATTGGATGAATGACTCAGTCTGTCCCATCTTTGGAACTTTTGACATCTGTAATGTTAATATGCTCGTAGTACACATGATGTCTTATTTTTGCTCCTACTTTGGAGCCAAGTAATGAGAGGAGGCAAATGCTTACATTTTACCAAAATTACCTCTTCTTTATTGCTTTTATAATCTATTATTTCACAAGTTTCCAGTGTCCCCCTTATTTTTGCATAAAACTTATCGTATTTCTTTTTTGCCAGAGTTAGAGAGTGGGTGATTTCTTATCCAGACATGGCCCAGCATTGAATAAGAGAAAGCACTATCCCTGATAGTGCTCCTTGTTTAGAGAGTGCCGGTGCACCCTCGCTTCATTCACACCCTGACATCCTGCCCAGTGCTCCAGGCTCGCGTCCCTCCCGCTACATTCCGGCTATGGCTTCTGACCCAAGCCCAGTAACTGCCCTTCCATTCCACCTGGATTTCATCTCTCTTGTTCAACCCTCGGCACTCTCTCGAGGCATTGTTTTAGTAATAGAAATAGTAAAACTTATTGATC
>PVKP010014944.1:0-29395 GCA_004027715.1 Plecturocebus donacophilus
AAAAAAAAAAGTATTTCCTTAAAGAAGTGTTTCCTGACACACAGACCCTCAGTTTTCCCTGTTTCTAGCCCTTGACTTCCCTATTTACTATTGAAATTCCAGTGGCCTAAACCATAATAGGTGTTCAATGCATATTAGATTTTTTTTTCAAGGACTCTCAAGTTTCTTAAGGATTCAATGTTTTGTATCCTTCTTTCTCCTAAATCCACTCTTGAGTGTGACTTTCTAGATGAGTTTTAAATTTTGCTTTTAAATGTTTATGATGATGTAAAATTTTAATAAACATGAAATTTCAGCATCAACGTTTGTGCTCATGCTTACATGTTAGCTCTGTGATCACGGGATTTAATTCTAATGCAATGGTCCTCAAACTTGGGATCTTAGGGTCTAAAGCTCTTAAATTTGAAAAACTGCACTCTATATCTTGAAAAATTCACAAAAATCGTTATTAAATATAGGCTCCACTTCTTTAACAAGGTTAAACATACTAATCTTTGCTTGATGTCTCAATATTGTATGTATATACAACATCTAACTTATCCATTCATTCATGTTGGAAGTAAATGCTCATTCTCCAGTGTTGCCAAGAAGAATTAGCACTTAAACTAAGTTTTCTCAGAAAGGCGATTTTACTTTCCGCAGAAAGGGCACCACTCACTAGCAGTGTTGCCACAAAAGTGCAATGAACAAAGGAAAGGCAAAAATATTTATCCTTTATGCAGCTGGGTCCCTATTGCTGTGTACTGCATCCATTGGCTAGAGCCAGGCCTCACAGTCTAAACTAAACCTGACTGGCTAATACCTTAAAACTTGCCTAAATAGGGAAGGGACAGAAAAGAACAAAGAAAACAAGAAGTTACTTACAAAAGACTTGACCTACCTAAAATAAGGAAACGTATATATTACAAGACATGCCTGGGCCTGCCTGGGCATGTGTGCTAAGAAGTAAATAGAGTCAGGTTTTTTAATGCTAGAGAGCAAGGAGATAGAACATGCTTAATTTAAGGAAGAACTTTGCTATATCCTTCAATTCATCATTGTACACTTGTGTTGTTTCCATGTTTCAGCTATTGTGAATAATGCTGCCATGAATATTGATGTATAAATATATTTTTAAGATCCTACTTTCAATTCTTTTGAACATGTACCTGAGATGGAGCAGGAATCCCAAAAGGGTCTATGGGCCTCCCCAATCCCCAGCATGGAAATAAAAAGAAAATCTTGAGTTCCTTCAAGAGAAGTTCCAGGCCCCTAGCTGGCCCTGAGAAGCAAATGAGCAACTTGATAAGCAAGAGGGTAATACTAGCTTAAAACAACAGCCAAGGAAGTCAGAGTCATGGGAAGTTTGGTTCCACATAGAAACTAAAGTAACATCTTAACCTATGCCCCTGAGTTGTTTTTCAGAAAACCTGGACACCACCAAATGGATCTGTTGTCATGTAGACCTCAGATAAGGGGGAACTGAGGACTGAACATCTTTGTCCTAAAGTTCTTCCTGAGGGACCTGGGGGAAGTCACACTCATGAGCCAGAGCTAATATTCTTTTCAGCTGACCCCCAAATTTTAAAACAAAGCTTCTCTTCCTTAAGCAACTGCAAATCTGAAAATCTTTTAATCTACCTATGACCAGTAAACCCCACTTCAAGATTTCCCATCTTTTTAAGTCAAACCAATGTATAATCTCCATGTATTGTCTTATGATTTTGCCTATAACTTCTACTTTCCTGAAATTTCCCCCTGCCTTTATAAACCCCTTGCTCACAAGCAATTGAAGAGTTCGGGTCTCAAGCATGAGCTACCCGATTCTCCTTGCTTGGTGTCCTGCAATAAATGCCTCCATTTCTCTTCCTGCAATCCTAATGTCAGTGTTTAGCTTTACTGCACTGGGTGGGCAGACCAAAGTTCAGTTTGGTAACATGCCCAGAAGAGGAACTGGTGGTTCAAATGGCAATTCTAGTTTTTCATTTTTTAAGGAGCCACCATGCTTCTTACCAGTGACCACACTTTTTGCTGTACCACAAGTGCACAAGGGTTCCAATTTCTCCATATCCTTGCCAACACTTGCTATTTTCTGCTTTTAGAGAGAAGCCACCCTAACAGGTATGGGGTGGTATCACTGTGCTGAGAGAGGAGAAAGGAAGAAACCGGTAAGGCAGGCAGTTAGGGTGGGTCATCAGTTGAATTATTTCACACAGAACATCCTGAAAAATCAAGCTGCAGGCACATATAAGGAAACTTGCACAGGAGGGCTTGCCTAAGACATGTCCATAGACACACAGATAAGAAAGGCTACACAGGTTGCTTGCCCAGACATGCCCACCATGAAAACTCCCATCTCTTGATACATGTGCAGTAAGGGGAGCAAAGCAATATGGAGTAACTCAAGCTAAGGCCCTGCATGCACATTAGAAGGATGGGGTACAGCTATCAGAAATGTGTGCCTTATGTAAATGAGATGCCCAGCCATCATCAGTTTCTCATAAAAACCCTTTGCATTCAACTGTAAAAATGGTAACCCTCTTCTGGGCCCCCTCTCTGCTGTGGAGAGCCTTCTTTCCCTTACTAGACTTTTGCTCCTACGTCACCCTTTGTGTCCATGCCGCTGAGTTATCTTGGTTGTTGAGACAAAGCACTCTGAACTCTGGGTGATACCTCACAAGAGACTGCTACATGGTGGTGCACTATTGAGACTGTAACAGTACCATATATGTTTCTGTGCCATCTGATGTTTTACCATGCTTGTTGACTATTTAAAAAAATTATTGATTACTGGATGGTTTGAGTTTACATGTGCTCTGATTCTCCCTACTGATCTACTGTTGGTATTTTTCTGTTAACTGATAGTATTGTTTGTTTTCTTTTCTCCATCTCTCTACTTTCCTTTTTACCATTTTCACATTTAAGAAGCTGAAAAGTACTCAGTATAAAAGGTGTACAGACACAGAAAACACAAAAGCCCCCTCTTTATCAAGCTGCAAACTTCCTGTCAATACCAGTACCCTCCCTAGAGAGAAATACTATTCATTTTTGGTGTGTGAACTATCCAAACATTTTTCTTTGTATTTAAAACACATCTCTCTCTCTTTCTCTCTCTCTCTCTTTCCCCTCCTTTCCCTCCTCCCCCTCCCCCTCACCCTCTCCCTCTCCCTCTCTCTTACTTGTTTTTAAAATATAGACTGGAGACTAGGCAACATAGTGAGACCCCCATCTCTCCAAAAAAAAAAAAAAATTGGCCAGATATGTGTCACATGCCTATAGTTCCAGTCACTCAGGAGGCTAAGCCAGGAGACTGCTTGAGCTCAGGAGTTCCAGGCTGTTGTGAGTCAAGGTGTTTTTGTATTTTAGATTTTGATAAATATTGCCAAAGGCTGTATCAATTTCATATTCCCATCAGAAAATAACTATCAATGAAGCGATTCAACGTTCTACTGCAGGTTCTAGCTGATTTAATGAAATAGGAAAGAGGCTGTGCACAGTGGCTCATGCCTGTAATCCCAGCTCTTTAGGAGGCCGCAGCAGGTAGATCACCTGAGGTCAGGAGTTCAAGACAACCCTGGCCAACATGGTGAAACCCCGTCTCTATCAAAAATACAAAAAAAATTACCCGGGTCTGGTGGTAAAAGAAAAAGAAACAAAATAAAAATATGGAAAAGAGTTGAAGAAATCCAACCCCTCTCCCACACATATATCATAGCAGTGACTGCCTACTTAGAACATTCAAGAAAATCTCTCTTCTGGAGAAATTCCAATGTGTATTACTGTCCTATTTGTAGTGGGGAGAGACTCCAGTGATTTCATCAACAGGAATAATAATTACACAAACTACAGTAGGTTTAAAGGTATGTTACAGCCTTTCCACTCAAAGTGTAGTACAGGACCAACAGCACTGGCATCATCTGGGAGCCTATCAGAAATACAGAATCTCTGTCCCCCACACCCCAAGCCCTCTGAATCGGTTTCAGCATTTTAACAAGATCTCTAGGTGATTTGTAGGCACATTAAAGTTTGATAAACATTGCTTCTGGACATTTAAATACTAATTGTAGTCCTGTATGTACAAACAGAGAAATCTAAATACAATAATGTCAAAAAGCAATTTGCAGAGCAAACCAGATGATACACTGTTAATGAAAAAATATATTTTTAGATGTACATGTATGTAAATGCTTTTTGAAGACTTGAAAGTACACGCACTAAACTAATGACAACAGTTATCCTCTGAGGAAAGGGGTGGGAAGGGGGATGGGGCCATAAAGGAGGAGATTTACTTTGCTGATATGGTTTGATTTTTTAATAGTGTTACTGCATTACTTAAATAATTTTTAAAAGAAAAATAAAAGCCAAGAGAATAAACTGAAAAACTATTAGAATGAAATATAAGTCTCTGGTAAACTAGCAGAATAAATAATTAACATGTTTTTTGCTGTCACATACATTCTTATGCAACAACAAAAAAACAGAAAATGTAAATCTAAAACCTAATTCATCATAGCTACAAAAGCAATAAAATAGTTAGATATGCACCTAACAAGGAAAGTACAAAACCTTTAAGAAGAAAACTATGTAATTTTATTAAGGAAACAAAATATTAAAGAGTGGCCTGGTTTGAGTCAATCCTGTATGGCTGTTCTCCTAAGCAGTAGTTGTTCATTTCCATCTGATTTCTCTCCTATCTAAGTGTGTGCCACCACCCCATGGAAGATTCAGTGGACATAAACATGAGCCCCCGAGGCCTGAGGACCATGTTTTTCATTGTGAAACAAAAGCTGACAAAGATTACCACCTTAAGGTGGTAATGATGAAAATGAGCATCAATTATCTTTAAGAATGGTCAGCTTAGAGGCTGGTGCAAATGATGAACTGCAGATTGCTGACACAGAGACAATGAATTACAAAGGCAGTCCAATTAAAATAATACAGACAACTGACCAGGTGTGATGACTCATGCCTGCAATCCCACCACTTTGGGCCAAAGTGAGTGGATCACTTGAGATCAGGAGTTCAAGATCAACCTGGCCAACACAGTAAAACCCAGCCTACTAAAAATACAAAAATTAGCTAGGCATGGTGACACATGCCTATAATCCCAGCTACTCAGAAGACTGAGGCATGAGAATTGCTTGAACCTAGGAGGTGGAAGTTGCAGTGAGCCGAGATCACACCACTGCACTCCAGCCTGGGCAACAAAACAAGACTGCGTCTCAAAAAATAATAAAATAAAAAATAAAGTTATACTGGCAGCTTCGAACATGTCTGTACAGCCAGTGATTTCCCCTGGAGGCTTTGAAAATAATACCACCCGTGGTCTTATGGTTGAAGTGTGGTTCAGGGCCTGTGCATATCACAGTAGCTGGAGAGGAAGGTGCAGAGGCTTAGAAGATCAAGAAGAGGAGGACATGAAACTCTTAGGTACATCTGGAAAGCGATCTGTCTCTGGAGGTGGTAGCAAGGTTACTCAGGTTGAGGGGAGGGAGGAGGAGATAAGAATAAGCTCCAGTGAAGAAATCTTTATGACACACTCCAGCCAAAAATGCACAAAAATCAAATCAGAATGGAAAAGATTCAAAACCATCAACACCAACATCAAAAGGTCAAGAATGCTTCAAAAAACAGGAGAAAAAAAATACCTCCTAAGATACCAAAATGACCTAGTTCTGTAGAAGACATTAGAGCAAAAAGGCAAGCCATTATAGAAAAAGCTGGGTTTCTTTCCAAAGTGGAAGCCAAGTTTGTCAATTACATAAAGAATTGCTTCTGGATGACTGACCAGGGGGTAATTCAAGCTCTCTGGCGAGAAAGTGTCTTTAAGAAAACAGTTTAAACAATTAAAAAAAATTTTTCCATCTTATTTCACTTAGGTAACAGTTGATACACAGTTGTCCTTTTTATAATGTAGAGTGAGAACTTTCCCTAATATGTTTGATAAATGCTGTCCAAGTTCCACTGCCAAGAATGTGTTGTCCAAAATGCCTGTTTAGTTTTTAAAGATGGAAATCCACCCTTTGCTTGGATTTAAGCATGTATGGAATGTTATGATAGGACACAGTAGTAGCAGTGGTCAGACATGGAAATGGTGGGGAGATGAGAATGTACGTATGAAATAACCTTGGTATTTTAGTAAGTAGCACTGTTTCTATTCAAAAAAATAATGGAGGCACAAATACAGATGCAAATATGTATGAAAATTTTCATATGACTGAAGTGACACATTAAATCAGGGAAAAGATACGTAACTTAATAAAAAATCTTAGAAGCTGTGTAATCGCTTTGAAAAGATTAATGTTTGATTTATATCTCTTTTCTTATACCAAAACAAATTCCATATGGATAAAAAATTTAATGATTAAAACCAAATGCTGACACAAAAGCACTAGAAGAAGACATGAGATTTTTTTTTTTAAATATAATCTTGGAGGAAGGACTAAGTATGATATAAACTCGGAAGCCACAAAAGAAAATTTAAACCTACTGGCTTATGAGACTGTGGAATCTGTCTTTGGACTTCATCCTGGTTTCCTGACACAGAGCCCCTAAATTTCTTGGAATTTTCTGGGTGATAGGGGCAACTGTTGTCCTAAATAAGAAAAGTCTTGATGGGGTACTGGATAAGCTCAGGATGGGGGCTAACAGTGGAATCAACCATGAGAGGGCTGGAATTTTAAGCTCCGTTCCCCAAACTCCAGAAGCGGATATGAGCACAAGGTTCAACTGATCACCAGTGGGCAATGACATAATCAGTTATGCCTACATAATGAAACCTCCATGGAAACCCATAAGAACAGGGTTTTGGAGAACTTTCAGGTAGCAGAACATATGCAGGTTCCTGAAGGGTGGTTCCCAGAGAGGACATGGAAAGTCCATGCCCCTTCCCATGTACCCTGCCCTATGCTGTTTCTTTTTACATTTTGTAATATCCTTTATAATAAATGGCTAAATTTCAGTAAGCATTTCCCTGAGCCCTGTGATCCCTGTGAGGAGGTCATGGGAACCCCAATCTGTAGCTAGTCAGTCAGCAGTTCTGGAGGCCCAGACTTGTGATTACCATCTGAAGTGGGAGGCAATCTGGTGGTCCTGAGCTGTCAATCTGTGAGATGTGACACTCTCTCCAGTGCTGTATCACCACATGGAAATCGTGAAGAGGCAAGAATATAAGTACTGCCCACTGTACTAACAGGACCCAACACCGACACACAAAGGTGTGGAGTCATATTCAAAAGACCGTATCTTAAACACTGAAGGAAAATATCAAATTAACTTTCTATTTTCATAAAAAATGACTTACAAAATCACTGACATATGAGGAGACAATGAAATAAACTGCAGCAAAAACAAATACTACCCATAAGTGTGTAAGGCAATATTTTTAAAGTGTTCTTTTTTCTGGATTTTTGTAACGTTTGTAGTGTTTATCAGTTTTTAAAAACTAATTTATTGTGTTTCTTTTCTCGATCTAAATAACTCCTCATTTTGTACCTAATTTGGCATTCACTGTCTTTTTTTTTTTTTTGGAGACAGAATCTTGCTATAGTTGCCCAGGTGGAACTCAAACCTCTGGGCTCAAGCAATCCTCCTGCTTCAGCTTCCTGAACAGCTAGGATTACAGGTATGTGTTACTACACCTGGCTACTCACTGTCATACACAAGGCTTCCAAAGTTTTCACTGCAGACCTCACAAAAGCTGAATCTGCTCCTAGGGATGAAAATCTCTAACACTGCTTGTTATATCTATTATGCTATTTTTACACACCTCTTTGCTTGAACAGGAATAGAATATCTCTAGAAGGATAAGAAGAAAATAATGATGATGGTTGCTTCTGTGGAGGAGGGCTAGGACATAGCAGTAATATTTTTTCTACATATCTTTTCTAGAACATCTTCTGCATATATTATCTATAGAAAACATTAAATTAAAAATAAAATTGAGAGCAAGTGTGATGGCTCATGCCTGTAATCCCATAATTTTGGAAGGCCAAGGCAAAAATAATGCTTGAGGCCAAGATTTCAGACTAGCCTGAGTAACAAAGTGAGATTGCCATCTACAAAAAAAAAAAAATAAGTTTTTATTATTTTTTGGCAGTGGTCCCAGCTACACAGGAGGCTAAAGCAGAAAGATCGCTTGAGCCCAGGAAGTCAAGGCTGTGGTGAGCCATGATCACACACTGCATTCCAGTCTGGGTAACAGAGTGAGGCCCTGTCTCAAAATAATGATACTGATAATAATAATAATGTAATAATAGTGGAGCTAGACACACACCTGGCTACAAAGACTTAATTCTGTAAATATACCAATCATAATTTTTTTGACATGAATCTATAAATTCAATAAAATGCCATTTAATATCCCAAGAGAAATTTTATCAAAATTTAACAAGCTGAATCTACAGGCCATCTAGAAGAAAAAAACGTTTAAAAAAATTTTTTTGAGAAACAGTCTCATACTTTCTCTCAGGCTGGAGTGCAGTGGGGTGATCTCGGCTCACTGCAACTTCCACCTCCCAGATTCAAGCAATTCTTCTGTCTCAGCCTCACAAGTAGCTGGGACTACAGGCATGCACCACCATACCCAGCTAATTTTTTGTATTTTCAGTAGAGATGGGGTTTCATCATCTTGGCCAGGCTGGTCTCAAACTCCTGACCTCAAGTGATCCACCTGCCTCAGCCTCCCAGAAAGCTGGGATTACAGATGTGAGCCACCACATTGGGCAAAAAGAAAAATGAGAATGGATCCTTTTAACAAAATATCAACAACTGAAACATGACACTATTGATGTGGGACTTGATAAAGTTTTCAATAAAACAGAGTTTAGAATAAGATCCAGAGAATATCAGAAATTTCAAGGTTTTCTCCAAGACAGCTGACTAGAGGCATTTCCAGCATATCTCATCCACTTAGAAAAACCAAAATAGTGTGTAGACAAACATTTAAAATATATTATCCAAGAGGGAGCATGGAAATTCAAGAGAAAAGTAAAAGGAAACTTCACAAAGTCTGGGAAGGAGAAGGAAAACAGGTAACGGGTGTGGCTGGGGCTGGCTGAAAATCAGGAATGAATCCCCAACAGGGGAGAGGGTGAGTGAGTGTGTTTCTGCAGTCCATGTTGTCACAGGAGAATTGTACAATCCAGGCCATGGGAGAGCACCTTGACCCTCCTGAGTCCTGAATCTCACCTGGGGAGTGACTGAGAGACTGTGAGAAGGAACTGTTCCAGGGACGTCCCATACATTCCCTCAGACATAGGCAACTACAGTAAAATGCCATTCTCAATCCCAGCTCTTGACAAGCTGTGGGTGATCCTGGGAACTAGTGGCAGTGCCAGGCTTTGGTGTCAAAGACTTGGGCTGGGGCTTGAAGAACTGGGACTCAAGCAGGAGTCTGAGCTCCCGCAACCAGAACTGAGAAATAAACTGGTATGGGCTCCAGCAGCTGATACTGAGACTGGGGTATTCCCCTACCTGCTTGGGACCTGAGGAGGAGGAGAGTTTCCACGGAGGCTTGGGATTAAGCTGGGTTGTATCTCCTAAGGCCTGGGACTAAGTTACAGAACACTGCCATGACTTTATAGGCTGATCTGCTGCCACAGTTAGGAGCGGGAGGGAATTATGCCAGGACTGGGACATGAGAGGGAAGCAAGTCCCACCTACACAAGCCAAATCTGTTCCTCCCTCCCCATGACCTCAGCATAGGAACAGTCATCCTTCATCCAAGCATTTCACCAAGGGCCTGAGGACTGCACTGACACCCCCGTCAAGGCAGGTAAATGCACCTGCCATTGGGAGACCTGAGTACAGGGTTCCCTGCTCCAGCTCCACTCAGCTTGGTCCCCACTCGGCAGAGGCAGGTGGAGTTAGGAGAATCCCGGCTCCTGAGAATTCTGCAACTCAATTCACCACCTGGGACATCTGTGCAGGCACTTCTCAGCAACAGAGGTTGGGCATAAAATCTACTGTTATCAATGCAGCTGGCTCTTACCTGCAAGTGCCACCTACCAGCCTAGAGGCTGACATGTACAGCCTATTGCAACAACTGATAAAACAAGGGCACAACACCTGTGAATGAGAAAAGCTTCTCACTACTACTGCTATCCCCGTTGTCCATACCACCCTGGCTGACCAGGAGGTCAAGAGCCTGCTCACCTGCATGGCCCACCACTATTACAATGGGCATTTGAGAGAGCCACCCAGGGGCTACAGATTCTGGATAAGGCCTGGGAATATGTGGAATCAGCCACACTCCCTAGCTATGCAAAGAAGCTTATAAAGAATGTAAGAAAGGATGTTGTATGGTAAATTCTTGCCCTAACATAAAATGACTGGTTGCTTAAAAAGGGGGAATTTATTCAATAAATGTTGTACAATTTAAAGGTGATTAGGCCTTCTAATTGTTTCATAAGATGCCGCTACAACTCTTAACTGTACAACAAGCTTGCTTTTCAGCTTGGTAAGGCCTGGGACACATGGAGATAGATGCTGGAAAGAGTCAGACCTTATCTGCACTTTCTGCCTGGTGTGTCCTAGGCTAGGCTCCATAACTAGTGCACAATTTAAATTTCTACTTCTCAAGGTTTTTCACCAAAAGTAAAACCTGCTAGGAGTTAACACTGTAACATGTATTTGAAACTACTGAAGAAACAGTTTTACATGCAAGGTATGTAAAGAGGGTGAAAAATGTTTTTAGTGAAAGATTATAAGAAGTCATGGGAATGTGGATTTCTTCTGCCTAGATTAAAGGGTTAAAGGATTGTTTGAAGTTAGAATAAAGCTGAAGGTTTAAGCAAGCTGTGGAAGATTTGTCAAAAAAAAATTTGTAAAAAAATTCTGTTTGTGAAAGAAATTCTCTGTGTGAACATACTGGCCAAAGTTAGGTATTATTCCATTTTTCTGTAAATTAAACATTGGAATAAAAGCACAACAGGTTTTCCTTAGAGTAAAAACCTGATTATGATCTGCTCTTTAACAAAAATTGTAAAAGGTTGTAAAAGGTTTATGAGAATCTTACCTTATGATCAAACTGATTAAGATTAAACATATTTGTCTATAAAGTTTTATTAAGAATTAGGTTTACATCAATAATGCAACAGTGACATCTGGCTTATTTGGTACAAAAGTCATACAGGAAGCATTGTCAAATATAAAATGGTGTTTGGTGTTCTTTCGGCTGTATTTGTATAAATGTGTTATTGGTATATGTTCCAAAATTATGGGAAACTTCTCTAATTCTGATATGACTTAGTGTACATTATCAGTAATAATTACAATTGTTGCATCAAATCACTGTATGCCACAGAGGTAACCAAATTTCTTTGTCAATCGTGTTTTTTAATTGTGACTTCCCAAAAACATTTCGTCATCCACAAGAAAATTATTGTCTTGTTTTAATCTTCTTCAAAAGGTGGTTTATAATCAGCTACAGGACTTTAACAGATGTTCTTAAATAAAGATTTCTAATAACTTTGGAAATTGTGACAGAATAGAGAAAAAACTTTCAGGACTCATGGAGAACTGGAATGTTTATGAATATCAAGCAAAACAGGAGTTAACTGCATAAACTAAAGAAGTCTGAAGTAATCTTTTTAACTTTGCTTAAAACATTGCTGATCCTTTTTATTTTTCAGAATCAAGGAAACTTTTCAGTTATTTACAGCTTTTAATAATTGAGTAAAGTACACTCCTATGAACAAAATTTGGAGTGTATTTGTTTCTCTCTACCTTATTTCTCCAAAATTTGGAAAATATTTGTGAGTATTCTTAACTTATGGCAATAAAGTTATTTGCATAAGTGCATTAAGAATCTGTTTCCTTTTGCAACAGGACAGAATTTGAGAAATTGGTTATTTTACCAAGGCTTTGAGTGGATGGTATGCTTTCCTTTAAGGAATCCAACCTGACTTATAAAGCCAATAAAAGCCTTCTGGAGAAGTGGCTTCATACCTTGCCTATACAGTGCCTGTACAGGTTTTCTAACCTGTGGTAAGTAAAGAATGTCACTTTGTAACAGGTATGGGAGCCCCGTTATCTTGGGACTTCAAGAGGAGAGGAATTTACTCAACTCATAAGTACTGGAGGGCACAAACCCATGGCAGGGCTTAGCTTTAAAAAAGTCTTCTCTAAGATTCCTTCCATATAACAGAGTTCCATCAAAGCCCAATTGTAAAAGTCTATGTGAAGAATAATTATTGTTGTTGAGCTTTATACAAATAAAAATGGGAAGCTGGAGAGATAAATATTATGTTTCAAGAACTATAGTACACTTGTTATTAAATTCTAGTCTCACCAGTTATTTTTAAGTTTATTTCTGTAATTTAGGCTAACCCTGCTTATTCCTGTGAACTAACCAGTGATCTCTGACTGCTGCTCAGAAGAAACAAGAAGGATTGTTTAGAAACAATCTGAATCAGTATTCTAATTCTGGTAATTCTGGGCACTTTAGAATCAGCTAACAACCCCATATGAGCTTGGTTCCAACAACTGCCCACTTCATGGAAAGTTTTCTAATTTAGCTTATTTGGGATAACTTTGCTTTACTGTTGTGGAATATATTGCTATTGCATTCTCTGTGTAAAAATGCAGGATAAGCTTACTAAATGTTTTCTTAAATTGAACACTTATTAATATTCCATATAGCACCTTTTGTTGAAACTCAAGAGTTATGAATGGCTCTCACCATACTGATGATTACTGACTGAGTGCCTCTCTACCCTGAATACAAGAGGCCCTAATAGTTAGGCAGGAATATCATCCCCCCTATTCAGCCCAAAGATGTTACAAGAGATAGATCTTCATTCCTCTGCAACCCTTAGGATTAAAGGTTCTCTTATAAAAGGAAAGGGATAAATGTCAGAGGCGTGTGAACCAGAGCAACTCCATCTTAAATAGGAGCTAGGTAAAATGAGGCTGAGACCTACTGGGCTGCATTCCCAGGTAGTTAAGGCACCCTAAGTCACAGGATAAGATAGGAGGTCGGCACAAGATACAAGTCATAAAGACTTTGCTGATAAAACAAGTTGGTGTAGAAAAGCTGGTCAAAACCCACCAAAACCAAGAAACGGCCCAAGAGAGACCTCTGGTCGTCCTCACTGCTACATTCCCATCAGCGCCATGACAGTTTACATGCCAAAGTAATGTCAGGAAGTTACCCTATATGGTCTAAAAAGGGGAGGCATGAATAATCCACCCTTTGTTTAGCCCTTTATCAATAAATAACCATAAAAATGGGCAACCAGCAACCCTTAGGGCTGCTCTGTCTATGGAAGAGCCAATCTTTTATTCCTTTACTTTCTTAATATAACCTTGCTTTCACTTCACTTTATGGACCCTCCCTGAATTCTTTCTTGTGCAAGATCCAATAATCCTCTCTGGGGGTCTGGATTAGGACCCCTTTCCTGTAACAGTCCTGGAATAAACATAGATACATTGATGCAACAGAATACAGAACCCAGAAATAAAGCCACATATTTATAGCCAAGTGATCTTTGACAGAGCTGACAAGAACACACACTGGGGAAAGGATACCGTTCTCAATAAATGGTGCTGGAAAAATTGGATTGCCATATACTGAAGAATGAAATTGGATCTACTTCTCCATATATATATAAATCAACTCAAGATGGATTAAAGACTTAAATGTGAGACCTGAAACAATAAAAATACTAGAAGAAAATCTAGGGAAAACTCTTCTGTACATTGGACTAGGCAAGGAATTCATGACTAAGACCTCAACAACATAGGCAACAAAAACAAAAATAGACTGATGAGATGTATTTCAACTAAATGGCTTCCGCACAGCAAAAGAAATAACAGAGTAGACAGACAATCTGTAGAATGGGAGAAAATATTTGCAAATTATACATGTGACAGGGGACTAACAGGCAGAATTTACAAAAAACTCAAATAACAACGAATAATCCCATTTAAAAGCAGGCAAAGGACATGAACACACATATCTCAAGACATACAAATGGCCAATAGGCACAAGAAGAAATGCTCAACATCACTAATCATCAAAGATATGCAAACTAAAACCACAGAGAGATATCATCTTACACAAAAGAAACAGAATGGTATTATTAAAAAGGCAAGGCTGTGTGTACTGGCTCATACCCTGTAGTTTGAGTGGCTGAGGTAGGAAGATTGCTTGAAGCCAGGAATTTGAGACCAGCCTTGGCAACATAGAGAGGCTTATCTTTACAAAAACTAAAAACTTAGCTGAGTGTGGTGGCTCACACCTGTGGTCCCAGCTGCTCAAGAGGCTTAGGCAGGAGGACTGCCTGAGCCTAGAAGGTTCAGGCAGCAGAAAACTGTGATCGTGCCACTGCACTCCAGCCTCAGTGACAGAGACCCTGTCTCAACAAAAAAAAAACAAAGACAAAAAATAGATGTTGACAAGGTTGTGGACAAAAGGTTTCTCTTAAACACTGTTGCTGGGAATGCAAACTACTACAATCTCTATGGAAAACAAACGGGGATTTCTCAAAGAACTAAAAATAGAAATACCCTTTGATCCAGCAACCCCACTACTGAGTATCTACCCAAAGGAAAAGAAATAATAGCAAAGATAAGAATCAACCTAAGTATCCATCAACAGAGTACTAAAGAAATGTGGTATATACATAAAATGAAATACTATTTAGCCATAAAAAAGAATGAAATCGTGTCTTCTACAGCAACATGGATGGGACTGGAGGCCATTATCTTAAGTGAAACAAATCAGACACAGAAAGACAAATACCGCATGTTCTCACTCATAAGTGGGAGCTAAACAATGTGTACGTATGGATGTAGAGTGTGTTAAGATAGACAATGGAGATGCAGAAGCATGAGGGGGTGGAAGGTGAGTGAATAATGAGAAATTACTTAATGGGTATAACATACACTATCTGGGTGACAGATACACTAAAAGCCCAGACTCCGCTACAATGTAATCTATGCATATAACCAAATTATACTTGTACCCCATAAATTTATACATATAAAAAAAGAAATTTTGGAAATGTGGATTACACAGAGGTGAGATTTCAAATAACTAGGCGTAAAAATAGTGTTGCAACAATAGGCAACCCATTTTGAAAAAAATTAAATTTGATCTCCACCTATTACCACACACAAAAACAAATTCTAAGTGGGTCAAAGATCAAAAACTAAAACTAAACCACAAAAGTATCAGAAGTAAATAGAAGACAATTTTATTAACATGGGTGGGAGGTGGGGGAGTGAGATGCACACCCTAAGCAAGCTACAATTCCAGAAAAATAAAACTGATCTATTTGACAATATACGAAGGAAAACTTTCTGTACTATAAAATATACCCTAAAATTAAAAGACAAATTGAAGGAATGTTCATGGCAGCTTTATTTCTGGTTGCTAAAATCAGAACATAATCCAAATATTCATCAAAAGTTGAATGGATAAACAATTTTGGCATATTGTTCACATAATGGAATACTAGCTAGCAAAAAAAGGGAGGGCGGGGGCTACTGATACATGCAACAACATGGTTGAATCTCAAAGTAAGTATGTTGAGTGAAAGAAGCCAGACCAAAAGAGAAAGGAAAGAAAGAGAGAGACGGGGGCTGGGGGGGGGGGGGGGGGGGGGGGGGGGGGGGGGGGAGGGGGGGGAAGGGGGATGGGGTGGGGGGAGAGAGAAAGAAAAAGAGAGAATGAATATACTGTGTGTCTCCGTGTATATAAAACTCTAGGAAATATAAACTAATCTATAGTGACAGAAAGCATATCAGTGGTTACTTGGAGACAGAGCTGGTGTAAAGGGCAGGTGGGAGGGATTAGCAAGAGGCATAAGAAAACTTTTCGGAGTGATCAATGTGTTAATTATCTTCATTTTGTGTGTGTGTGTGTGTGCGTAGCTTATAAAACTGTATGCTTTAAATATATGTAGTATATTGTATGTCAATTACATTTCAATAAAGCTGTTAAAAAAGACATGAAACATTTGAATACATTATTTGAAAAAAGACATGAAACATCTGAATACATTATTTGCAATTCATATGTCAAAGAACCAACACTTAGGATATATTAAAAAATCCTACATGTCAAAAAAGACAAAGAACAATTATATAAAATATTAAAAAATAAAAATAAAAATCTGAAGGGGTGGTAGACCTCACTAATAAATAAAGAAATGTGAATTAAAATCAAAATAAGATACATTTTTCCCATTGCATTTGCACAAATGATAAAACTTAATGATATGGGAGATTATGGGGAAATCAGTATTGTCTATTAGTGTCTATCAGTGTGTAAGAAAAGTGATACCACTTTTCTGGTGGGCAACTGAGTAAGATGTATCAATATTTAAAACATGAATACCTTTTACTTAACTCTAAGAGTTATAAAAAGAAAACTAATCAAGTGCATAAATGTATATATACAACTATGTTCGTAACAGTTACAATAAAAACCACTAAATATTAATTAGAAACTTGATAAGCAAATGAAAACACTGGAATACTAAATAACAGGGGTCAGCAAATTATAATCCCATTTTGTAAATAAAGTTGCATTGGAATGTAGCTATGCACATTAGTTTAGGTACAGTCTATGGCTGGTTTTCTGCTACAATGGCACAGTTGTAACAGAGACAGCAAGGCCCACGAGACTAAAACATTTATGAAAAAGTTTGCTGACTCTGCTACACTGCCAAATATAATGTAAATTTGTATGTCATGATAAAGAAAGATGTGACCATAATATGCAAAAGAAAAAAACATGCAAAATAAAGGGAATGGTTTCATTTCATTTTTATAAAAATATGAACGTGGCCAGGTGCAATGAGTGGCTCACACCTATAATTCCAGGACTCTGGGAGGCTAAGGCAGGTGGATCACAAGCTCAAGAGATTGAGATCATCCTGTCCAACGGGTGAAACCCCATCTCTACTAAAAATACAAAACTTAGCTGGGTGTGGTGGCATGTGCCTGCAGTCCCGGCTACTCAGGAGGCTGAGGCAGGAAAATTGCTTGAACCTGGGAGGTGGAGGTTGCAGTGAGCTGAGATCACGCCACTATACTCTGGCCTGGCGACAGAGCAAGACTGTCTCAAAAAAAAAAAAAAGAACTTGTATTTGAAATACATAAACTATAAGGTTAACAGTATTATTTCTGGGTGGTGAAATTATAGGTGATTTTTATTTTTTTCTGTATGCCTTCTGGTCTTTTGTTTTGTGGGAGGAATATAAAATATGAATTATTCTCATAATAAAGTAATAAAAGTATAATTTTTGTAATATTTATTTATGGTCTATAGAAATAATTTTGTAATTATTACAAAATCTTAAATGAGTAAATGTAATTCCCTAAACAATAATCCAATCAAAATCAATAAATCATCAAGTTCCTTCTAAACTATCTAATTCCTCATTTCCAAAGTTGAAAAGCTTGTTCTTAAGCATGTTCTTTATCAAACTGCTACTAGCATATTTATTTTTCACTCCTCATGACCATTCTCCAAGTTGGCCTAGCATAAAAAAATATTTGTACACTTTTTCAACATGCAAATTAAAATACATATTTTTTCATTTCCACATAGCAGCTAAAAATTAGCATTTCAGCTCTTAGAAGTTCAATAAATCATTGGATTTGCTTTTTAATATAAGCTTCAGCAGTTCAATACAAAGCAGAATATTTGTTTTTAAAATTGTTGACCCACTGGCATACCAATGGTAGTCCTGTGGGCATGGTCAATTCTGGTGCAGGTATTGAAGGGGTTCGCTGTCTGTAGACTTTAAAAATAGTAATTAAACTGGCTTATAGTTGGTCTGCTTTTTATTCTCATGATGTGCCAGCAATTCTAAACAATGTCAGTGATAAACCAAACAGAGCAGACTATTCCCAACCTCTAGTCAGTTGACCTATCAATGTTTAATGAAATCAGTTTTAAAAATATGGAACAGAAAGAGATGGGGTAGGGGAGAATAGAAAAGGGTGCATCTCACACAGTCTGGGTATGCACTACTTGTTTCCGAGACAGATGTATAAACAGATACACAGAGAGAGAGAGAGGATCATAGCATAAAATGCCTTTCTTACTATTTTTAGTAGTTTAAAATGCTTAAAAGCCACTGGGAGAGAATAATGACCTTAATGAAGTGGTCTAACACTATATAAAGAGTACTAGACTAGGAATCATCACCCCAGTTAAAATGGCTTTTATCCAAAAGACATTCAATAACAAATGCTGGCAAGGATGTGAAGAAAAGGGAACCCTCATACACTGTTGGTGGGAATGTAAATTAGCACAACCACAATGGAGAACAGTTTGAAGGTTCCTCAAAAACTAAAAATAGAACTATCATATGATCCAGCAATCCCACTGCTAGGTATATACCCCCAAAGAAAGGAAATCAGTATGTCATGTTTGCTGCAGTCCTAGGCACAATAGCAAAGATCTGGAAGCAACCTAAGTGTCCATCAACAAACGAATGGGTGAAGAAAATGTGGTACGTATACACAACGCAGTGCCATTCAACCATAAATAGCAACTGAGATCCTGACATATACAACAACACGGATAGAACTGGAGGTCATTATGTTCAGTGAAATAAGCCAGGCACCAGAAGACAAACTTCAGATGTTCTCACTTATTTGTGGGAGCTAAAAATGGAAACGACTGAACTCATGGAGAGAGAGAGTAGAATGATGGTTACTAGAGCCTGGAAAGTGGGTAGGTGGTGATGGTTAATGGGCACAAAAATATAATTAGAATGAATAAGATCTAGTATTTGATGGCACAACAAGGTGACTACAGTCAACAATAATTTATTGTATATTTTGAAATAATCAAGAAAGTATAACTGGACTGTTTGTTACACAAAGGATAAATGCTTGGGTGATGGATACCCCATTTACTCTTACGTGACTATTAAGCACTGTATGCCAGCATCAAAATATCTCATGTATCCCATAAACATATGTACCAACTATTACAAACATTTTTTTAAAAAAGAATACTGGACTAAGAATCAGAAGTTCCAAGCTTTTAATCTGGCCTTCGCCTCCAAATGTGTTTTGTGATCTTGTGGAAATCAGTTTTCCTTAAAAGGACACAAGACCTAATATATGTGAAAATACGGTTAATATGAAACATATTTAAATAATTTTCCAGGTATATCCATATAATGTAAATGTGACACAGTATAAATTATACCTTGGATATAAAATAAAAATTGTTTGATATTATTTCTACTATAATTAAATTTCTTGGCAAGTCAAAATGCTTCATAATTCTACTACCCTAACTCTTGCAGTATTTTAAAATGCAGTAGTAACAGCTAGTTTTGATACAGTTTTAAGAGGAAAATATAATTTGGAGGCTTTCAGAAGCTTTATCAATCAGTGGACTAATAACAATCCCTCTATATAGGGTTTTACAAGAGAAAAGTGAACTAAATTTTGTTCAGTATCAGATGTAAGTCAGGTATGTAACGTGCACTTTATTAAATCTCTTTAAAGCTTCAAAAATATAAAGTATAATTTATATTTAAAGTATAATTATGTAATGATTGGAAATCAACCATTGTAGTACCAATATAAAGGGCTAACAATAATGACTTTTGCCAATACAACTTGCTTACGTTATTTTTTCACTTTAACACACTGGTGTGATATGCTCTAGACTTTATAGTTTCCTTTGGCCCAGATTTTAGGCAGGGCCAATGTTTCACAAATAATTTACCTCAGAAGCATAAGTAGGATGTATCCAGGGTTTTGGGGAGAAATGGTGTTTTGTCAATGCAGTGATTATATTTTGTAATTATGTTTTTAAAGTATTTGTAATTAAACGAAGACTAGGATACTATGTGTGACGGTAAATTTTACGTGTCAACTTGGCTGGGCCATGGTATGCCTAGATATCTGGTTAGTCATTATTTCTGTGTCTCTCTGTGAGGGTGTTTCCAGAAGAGAAAAGCATTTGAATCAGTGGACTGAGTTAAAGCAGATGGCCCTCAATATGTGTCGGCATCATCCAATCCAACGAGAAACAAAAAGGTTAAAACTGTTTTCTGCCTGTTCCAGTTGGGACATTGATCTCCAACCTTCAGCACTCCTGGTTCTCAGGCCTTCAGACTCACATTAGAATTTAAACCACTGACTCCCCAGCTCTCAGGCCTTCAAACGATACTGTTGGCTTTCTCAGATCTCCAGAGACAGCAAAACATGGGACTTCTCAGCCTCCATAATCATGTAAACCAATACCTTATAATAATAGTCTCTTCTCTCTTTCTCTAAACATACACACGTACTCTTAAAAAAAAAAAAAAAAAAAACTCTCAAACTGCATTTTTTTCTCTACTCTCACATCACCTAGCAGTGAAGAGTATGTGGGAGTTTTCCCCACACACACCTAGCAGTGAACACCAGCTGGGTATTCTCCAATTCAGTTCCAACACTATTTACCTGGAGATAGCATTAGATCCCACAGGATGACAGCCCAGTCCCCAGAATTCCCCCCACCCCCAACCAGTTACAAGCCTAATCCTCCAGAACTTGTGACCAATGTGTTTCAAGTGGAGGTTCCCATGACTCCTTTGGGTTTGATGAATTTGCTGGAGTGGCTCACAGTACTCAGAGAAACACCTTCTTAACATTTGCCGGTTTAATATAAAGGACGTTGCAAAGGGTACAATGAAGAGATGTGTAGGGTGAGGTATGGGGAAAGGGGTGCAAAGCTTCCATGTGCTCCCTGGGGCACCACCCTCCAGGAGCCTTCACATATTCAGCTATCCGGAAGCTCTCTGAACCCAGTCCCCCAGAGTTTTTATGAAAGCTTCATGATGTCAGAATTCTTTCCTTCAGTATATGGGGCAGGCCCCTCTTTGGGAAGGTTCCTAAAACCCACCATCAGAAAGGCTGGGGAAGATTAGAGCCTTGGGGCAGGTGAAAGGAGGGCAGGAGAAGATCAGAGAGATTCTGTTTCCTGAGGCATGCCCCTGAGCCTAACACACTCAACATATAATGGAAGACTGTAACAAAGGCTATCTGAGATATGCGCCAGGAACTGGAGATGAAAACCACTACATGTAAACTTATTTCGTAACACCACACACACACACACACACACACACACACACACACACACACACACGCACATAATATATATTTATATGGAAAACTTACGCTTCCTATTGGCTCTGTTTCTTTGGATAACCCTAACACAATAGGCAAAAACAATTATTTACTATAGGTAAATAATTGTAGATATTATGAACCAGCAGTTTATGTAGGCAAAAATATTTAGAATTCATTTGTAAATAACAGACATTTCACAGCATATGAGATAGTTATTTCGCTTCTTCAAGAGAATTTCAAATGGCTACATGGAGAAAATTTTCAAATCCTAAAATAATCAAAATAGAAGCTGATATGGTTTGGCTGTGTCCCTACCCAAAACTCATCTTGGCTTGTAATTCCCATAATCCCCATACGTCATGGGAGAGACCCTGTGGAAGGTAAGTTAACCTTGGGGGTGATTACCCCCATGCTGTTCTCAAGATAGTGAGTGAGTTCTCATGAGATCTGATGGTTTTATAAGGGGCTTTTCCCCCTTTGCCCGGCGCTTCTCCTTCCTGCTGCCATGTGAAGAAGGACATGTTTGCTTCCCCTTCTATATGATTCTAAGTTTCCTGAGGCCTCCCCAGCCCTGCACAACCGTGAGTAAATTAAACTTCTTTTCTTTATAAATTATGCAGTCTTGGGTATTCCTTCATAGCAGTGTGAAAATGGACTAATACAGAAATAATAGCTAAAATCAACTATTTATAATGACATGCAAAACAGGCTCGAAATTATCTCAATATTTTAATTTTTCTATTGCTCACTATTTTCAGGTATCAGTAAGTAGACAGTTTCTTGACAGAACACTTTAAGAATTAGCTTTAATACTGCTATAGCATGTACCAACTACCTAGGAAATCAACACTGTTTAGAAAACATATCACAAAGGAAGATGCCAGCACAGCCAATTTATAAATGTATAGTATTCAACATCACTAATCATCAGGGAAATGCATATTAAAACCATATAAATATGCTATTATATTTATACCAGGATGACTAAAATTAAAATTTCTGACACCACTAAATGCTGGTCAGATGTAGAGCAACCAGAACTCACATACACTGTTGGTAAGAACGTGAATTGGTATGACCACTCTGGGAAAATGCCTGGCATATACTACTCAGAAATACTACTCATCAACAAAGAGGAGCAGGTTTCTAATACAAGCAGCAATATGGATGGACCTCAAATGTTATATTTTATGAAAAAAGCCTTAAACAAACAAATACAGACAACATGATTAATATAAAGCTTTAGGACAGGCAAAACTAATTCATAGTGGGGGGGGAACCAAAAGAACAGACCCTCTGGGGTAGTAAGCAGAGGATTTACTAAGGGGCATGTGGGAACTTTCTGCAGTGATAGCAATATTCTATATTTTAATATGGGTTTTGGTTGCATAGGAACACATATTCGTTGGAACACATAAACAGCACACCTAAGATTTGTGCATTACACTGTATATAAATTTTACCTCAAAAGAGAAAAAAAGACCTGCAAAGAAAATATTAAATCTTAGCTAATGATATGAATGCTTAAGGATCTGGGTATGTCTGCAACTTATTGTGAAACATAAAAAGTTTAGAATGATGAATATAGTGATAGATATTTGATACAGCAAAATGTAATGAAGATTGAAGGTGGTAGGTATTTGCTGCAAAATTCCTTCAGCTTTTTATTATGAAAAATGTCTAACATAAAAAATGTTGAAAACAATTAGAAAAGATTTTTTCCTTAGGAAAAAATATTCTTTACCACCTCTGCTTTCTTATTAGGAAATTGCTATGATTAAGATTTTTTTAAAAAGGAGAAAAGCACTACATTCTGAAAAATGGTTTTAAAAAATACTATGTAAGATATGATTAGAAAAGGATTGCAGAGATCGGGATCTTGCAAAATGATTTGGTTTTGAAAATGGCACAGAACAACCAATTGACCCATTTCTCAGGATTTCAAAGTTCACAAGTCAAATTCAGACCACGTAAATTCTGCTTCAAAACTACAAAACAAATTAGGCCTGTGATCATTACTGAATTAGATCCTTCACAAGTTGCAGGGACTGGGAAGGGTGTGTGTGCTGGGCAAGAGATCAAGGCGGGAGAGGATAAAGAAAGATGGTAAGTTGGTACAAACATACAAAGTTTTCATGTTTGATGGCAATAATAGGGTCACTATAGTTAACAATAACATACTGTATATTTCAAAATAACTAGAAGATTTGAAATGTTCCCAACACAAGGAAATGATCAATGTTTGAGATGACAGAAATTCTAAATACCCTGATTTTTATCATTAAAAACTGAATGCATGTATCAAAATATCACATATTCTATAAATATATACAAATGTTATATAGTAATTTAAAATTTATTTCCTATTTTTAAAATGTTTAGATACACTACCATTTCTAATTCATGTGATGTCGAGAACTCAAGGAGTAACTTTATCTGTTAAAAATTTGTATCATTTTTTTTTCCTTCTACTTTCTGCACAAGAATCACTGAAATCACCTGGAAAAGAGTAAGTCTCAGAGACATCGTTGACAGGTAATATTATAGCTTTTATCATCCTGGGCTAGAAATGTCTTCTCTGTATCACCTACAGTATCCTTGAGGATGAGCATGTGCCCTATATGCCATTGTATCTCTAGTGATACTGGATTCTGCCTTCTGCCTATTTGCAGTAGATACCGAATAGTGTTTGAAAAATATCTTTGCTGTTACTTTTGACATGGTTGCTGAATCCTTGTTTTTTGTTTGTTTGTTTGTTTGTTTGTTTTGAGATGAAGTCTCATTCCATCACCAAGCTGGAGTGTAGTGGTGTGATTCTGGCTCACTGCAACCTCAAGCCTCCCAAGTAGCTGGGACTACAGGCACATGCCACCATGTCCAGCTAATTTTTGTATTTTTAGTAAAGAGAGCGTTTTACCATGTTGGCCGGGATGGTCTCCATCTCCTGACCTCGTGATCTGCCCACCTCGGCCTCCTAAAATGCTGGGATTACAGGCATGAGCCACCTCGCTTGGCCAAAACCCTGTATTTGTAATCATCAACAACCAAAGAATCTAAACAAGGAATGGAGCGTCTGAGTGTGGCAACTACTCCTACCCTGTTCTGCTTCCATCTAAGTAGTTCCATGTTTACCTTATTTTAAATATCTCACTTCCAATTATGATTTTGCTTCAGTTCCCTGACCAAAAAAAAAGTTTGAAAACCACTGACATGATTTCAACCTAAGGGATTTCTCTGGCCAAAAAAGACGAAAGAAATCTTGGTTATCATTACAATAGGGGCTGGGAAAAAGTAGAATAATTTAGATTCACTTAGCTTTTTGTCAGTTATACTCAGAATTTAAATTCATTCCATGCATTTAACTTTCAGATAAATTGAGGGTAATTGTGCTGCCCTGATATAAAATGCTCCTCTTGGGACCTGATGGGGTAAGACCCCATTCCCGTGTGTAAACTGGGTTTATCTGAAAGTGCCATCAATACACCCTTAACAGTAGGGGGTGGAAATAGGTAGGGGGGAAGAAATACAAAATGAAGAAACCTGTTCTAGATATTCTTTTCATCAGGACATTATCTTTCCACTGCTCACTTTGGAGCTCTTGAGTTTGATTTTTAGTAAGAAAGGGGGCATTTAAAAAATTCATAAAACTGCTCTACCTTTCCTGCTGTTCCTAATTCTATCATCTCTTTAATGAAGAAAGAGGAAGCTAACAAAATTGAAGAAGAGAATGGGAATTTCCTAATAAAGTTTAAGAGATTTAATATATTTAATGCAAGAAGCTTACTGACAATATAATTAAAATGGCTAAGATTCTTCCTGCCATGGTTCTCTTGATCAAAACTGGAAGATTTGATGATATCCCTTTAAAGCAGAGGAAATACAGTTCAATAAAAGTAAGGTAGTAAATACTACATGAAAGACATTTGCCGGGCACAGAGTAATCTCATGCCTGTAATCCCAGCCCTTTGGGAGGCCCAGGTGGGCGGATCACTTGAGGTCAGGAGTTCAAGACCAGCCTGGCCAACATGGTGAAACCTGTCTCTACTAAAAATGCAAAAATTAGCCAGGCATGATGGCAGGTGCCTGTAATCCCACCTATTTGGAGGGCTGAGGCAGGAGAATCACTTGAACCTGGGAAGTGGATGTTGCAATGATCCGAGATTACACCACTGCACTCCAGCCTGTGCGATAGACTGAGACTCTGTCTCAAAAAAACAAACAAACAAAAAAAACAAAAAACCATTCCACCAATAAAGCTGAATATATCCAAGAAAAGACCCAGAGTCGGCCAATTATTAAGAAATGCTTGAAATTCTGACATTAAGACAGAAGTAGAGTAATGCCAACAATGATAGTCACATCTTTTCACTTATTTCTGGGTTGGAAGGGACATGACTTTGTCCTTGTATCGCCAACTGTTACGCTCTTTAAATAAAGAACAAGAAGATTTACTTACATTTGTCATGCTGTCCTAGATAGGCAGGAGCCCAGGAAATGCAGACTTAGGTAAGAGAGCCTAAGAAGCTAGAATGGACATAAGGAATGGGGTGTGACTGGCTTGGCTCAAAGACCACAAAACATGGTGTCATCTGATAAATGGCTGGTGGCATGGAACAAAAGCAAACAGAAAGTTATCTGAGATGTCAATCTGAATAATCTGAGGAGGAAACAGAATCCTTTAGAAGGCAAAGAAGGAATCAAAGACAGCAGAATCAAGTGGAGAAGGCTTAGATAACAAGGAAAGATTCTTTGAACACAGGGGACATTAGCTGAGGTACATTTACTGAATGCCTATAATGCACCAGGCACCCTATTAAGGATCTTCCTCACAACATCACCACAAAGAAGGACTCTTATCCTTATTTTACAAATAGGAAGAATGAGGTTCAAATAAATTGATTAATTTGCCAAGATCACATTGCCAGAGGCTGAGAAACAGGGCTATGCTTCCAAAAAACATACGTCTTTTCGTGATACCACATTCCTTCCTCAAAGCACAACGTTAATCTATTAGTGGCACCACAAATCCATTTTCGCACCATGAATTCTGCTTATTTGTCCCACAAACCTTCCTCATTGGGGTCATTTTAGTATTAAAAATCATAATACAGCTGAGTTTTTCTTAGGTTGTATTTTGCCAAATGCATAAGCAGCAAACAGGCAGAATCTTCAGGCCTGTGAATGGCTCTTCTGTTCTGCAACATTTTCAGGGTCAGAAATCACGCATCTGTATTCCACATAAATCTGGGTTCTAACATTATACCATTATTTCACATGGATATTTCTGGTCTTTTCTAGAATATCTGAAAGTTCTCTTCTGAAGGTGGTTAGTTACCATGGAAATGAGGCTATTGTGGTTCAGAACAAATTTGCATAACTATTAGAAAATTACTTCAAGCTTGTAAAATGTGGAATTTATCTCAAAGCTAACATGACCACTGATGCAATAAAAATCTAAGAAGAACTGTAAACCAATCCAAAATGATTCAGGGCCCAATAAAGGATTATACAGCAATTGCAAAGAATTTTCTAACATACAGTAATAACTTAAAAAATGTAAAGTTTATAAAGTAAAATTCTGAAGTATTCTGAATACAAATAGCAAACTATAAAAAAATGGATTATAACCTACTGTCCGACATCTTACCCAGAAGTATGGAGAATATGTTCCTAAGTACTCAGTGGTTTGCAAATTCACAGTATCAGACACTACTACATGAGGTGCTAAGGATCTGAAGGTTGACAAGGTCCAGTCCTGTCCTCAAGGAACTCAGTCTAGTAAGGTAGAAACTGGATACACAAACTAGGGGGGGAAATGTAAATGGGACAGGTAAAACAAGATGGATAATGTACAAAATATATGTGCACAATTAATGCACAGCTAATGAAAGGAGGTAGGCAGAAGAAGGGGACAAGGGATAGGAATGGGTAGGAGTCAGAGTTTCAGAGGTTTCTGAGGGAAGCCAGGCAAGGGGGTGGAAGGTGGAACATTCTAGGTAGAAGTGACAATACAAGCAAAAGAACTGCATGGAGTTTTTATATAGCCAGTGGCTTCTCAGTGTGGAGTATACGGGACTGGGTGCCCTTTGAGTCAGGCTTGGCTGGTCCCATCCTCACAAAAAAACAAAACAGCAATTGCAAGCACTGAGGACTGAGAGTTTCACAGCAAGCACAGCCGAACCCGGGAAGGCCTAGCTCTATGGGGAAGGGGCGTCTGCCGAAGGAAAACTAAGAAAAAGAAAAGACTTCATCACCAACAAGCCGGACGTCCACTCAGAGACCCAATCTGAAAGTCAGCAATTACAAAGACGACAGGTGGATAAATCTACAGTGGCTTGAGAAGCAATGGCAATCATGCATTCATCAGACTCACACTTCAGTTCTTTCTTTACTTGGAGCTTAGAAGAAAAATGATCCCTTTAAGATAAGTAAACATCCTGTATTCTGAAAATTATAGGGAGAAGGCTTCAAGAGGAAGGTATACAAGACTTCTTCCTAATTGGTGTGAGGCTAATTTCTGTAAGTCAAAGGATCTGATCCAATTTACAGTATAACTTTGTGGCACAAATCATACTTCTTACATGTTGCTTTGGGATCTTACTTTTCTTCATTTACTATACCCAGAGTATTTTATCTTGCCATTTAATAGACTTCTAAAACATGATTTTCATAGGAAGCATTGTATTCTGATACACAGAGCATTTTATTTAATCGATCACCTATTTTTGGCCATTTAAGTGGTTTATAATTTTTCCCATTAAATATACATAATTGCATGGATATTTCCATGCATAAATCTTTGCACACATTCTTGATTATTTCATCAAAACAAATTATCAGATGTGGAACTGTTGGTCAATGAATGTGAATTTTAAAGCTTTTGATAAGATTATTAAACTGCCCTCCAGGAAGGTTACATCAATTTTCACCACTACCAGCAGTGTATGAGAATCCCCATATTACTATAATTTTGCCAAGAATGGGTTATTATTTTTAAATTCAATCAGCAGGCAAAAATAGGCTACTTTAATCTGTATTTCTTATACAATTAGTGGAGTTGAACTCTTTACAAGTCAACTGGCCATTTTCATCTCATTTCTGTAAACAAAGAATGTTTTCCACCCCCTCTTTTTTTAAACAGATATTCATCTTGTTCTTATTAATTTGTAAGTACCATTTATATCGTTGCAATCATTTCTCCAAGCTTTTAATGAAAGAATTTTAATCACTTTTGCTGCTCTGTGAAAAGTGGATTTGAAGAGAGGCCAGGTTAGAACTAGAGAAATCAGTTATGGTACTAATGCAATAAGATAGGTAAGAGATGACTTGGACTTGAATCAGGGGAGTGAAAGCAAGGAGAAAGATAACCTAATGAACTAAATGTGGGAAGAAATAAAAAAATTAAAATAAAAATAATTTGCACGCTTCTAGCACAGGTAAAAAGGTAGGCAGTGACACCACCAAGATACAGAAAATCAAAGAAGAAAAAGATTTTGAGAGAAGAACATTAAGTTCAATTTTGGATGTGTAATTTCTGAGGAAATGCCTGAAGCTTGACAAGGGGTGTGGTCTGGGAATCTGGGTATTACTGTGTGTAAATCATACCTGAAACCAGAAGCCAGTAGTGTGAAGAGTAGTAGGCTGACAACAGAACACTGTGGAACACTAACAGTTTAATCAACAAGTGAAGAAAAGATGCCCATGGAGGCAAAACAAAAAGAATGGGCAAAGAAATAAAAGGAGAAACAGCATAACACAGTAATATTAGGCCAAAGTAGTGCAGCATCTCATGGAGTTGGGATTAAAGATGTCAATCCACTTAGTCTTGAATCATGACAGTAATAAATGTGTAAGAGTTTTCAAAGCAGAGATGGCAGACATGTGGAAGAAAGTTCACCTTTAATGGCTTCAGTATTTTTTTTAAGTATTATGTAGGCTTATAGAAAGTATCAGAAGGTCAAAAATGGGAATGAATGAAACTGATAAATTGTTTGTAAACACGTGTGCATGTGAAGATAGTAATTACGACTCCTATCATATAAGTACAGATAATGGTTCATCTTCCACCAGAATAACCTTTCAGAAGATTTTTCTTTTAATCCTGTTTCTTTCACATTAGAAAACTATGAAAAACAAGATGCAAAGGATAACATGAATAGTAAAGTAACCACAAATATCAAATCATTCTAGTGCCACATTTAAGAATTTAAATTTAAAGTTTCATTCGGGAGAGAGATCCAAGATGGCCGATTAGCAGCAGCTCAGGATTGTAGCTCCCAGTGAAAGCACAGAGAGGGAGTGAAAGCCGCAATTT